>JAUCMT010000053.1:11305547-11328967 GCA_032357475.1 Enteromius thamalakanensis | reverse complement strand
GCAAATAATTCAAGTGTGTATAATTTTGTCAACAAAGTTACATTTTGACAAAGGAATGTTAGGTTTTGAGTTTAGGTTTTGAAAGTAGAGTTTCAATGTGACACCGATGTGAATGGTATATTTCTCAGTGTTGTGTCATGTTCACTTGTGTTTAGAGTTTTGGCACAATGAGCAAAGTTTTGCAGTAATGTTTTCAAGCTACGGGCAAAAACTGTAGGGATATTCTGACTGGAGAACAGCTATATCTTCAAGTTTCTACTCCAGACTGTACCTACTGTATGGGTCGTATGAATCTGCATCATATTACAGTATTACTGTACTAACTGTACTATACAAAATGTGTAGTGCTGTGAAGTATATGTACCATTGTGATGTTACAGTACTGTGTACAGGTGTGAAAAAAGTGCAGAATACAGACCCAAACAGAAGGTGGGATCCATAAACCGCCCTCAGCCACCCACCACACACACACACACACACAAAACAAGTATATGATTTTTTTCCCCCAATAGCAATATATCCAGTTTGTGTGTTTGGTTTTTTTTTTGCTAAATTTGATGATGTGTGATAACATTTTTCTTTATTTCTGTAAGAAATGTTTGTTTTTTGTAAAATGTCTTGTTTGATTACTGCAGAAATTATACTTTTGTGTTTTACAGAAGACTGAGTCTAAGCAAATGACAATAAAACTAGAAACACAAAGACAGTGTTTTATAAAAAACCCATCAGTGTGTTGCTGCTGATAGTAAAGAGTAATTCAAATGGTGCTTGTGTGAATGGTTTTGTTGCAAGAATTAGATTTTTATAAAGGAGTGTTAAATTTTGATTGCAGTGTTTCATTAGGGAAGCTAATGAGTTGTTAATCTCCAAGTGCTATGTCTGATTGTTTTGTGTGTAGAGTATTGACATAATGTGCCAAATTTTGCAAAAAGTGTGTAAGCAATAGGCAAAAACTGTAATAATTATAGCAAAAAGCAGTTTAAACCCTTTAAACTGAGTTTAAAAGCACAAACACTGCTTGGCGAAACTGTAGGTACAATCCACTGCACAGCACTCTTTTGCGGAACTGTAAACACAACTCACTGCTTTCCTCTCAATTTACAAATGATCAACACACCCCTAGCAAAAGTATACACATGTATGGCTATTATTTACACTATTTTGCCAACTGTCTGGCACACTTTCACATGTGAAAACTGTTTTAGATAATTAGTTTACTTTGCAGTCAGCCTAAGCACTATAACTAAGCTACAGGCAAGCTGTCCATGTGGAGTACAATGGAGGGAGCAGGAAGAGTGAGAATTAGAGGAGGCCAAGGAAAATGAAGTGCAGGTGAAGTAGTAGAAGGAAGGGGACAAGGAGGAGCAAGAGGAGGACAAGGAGGGGGAAGAGGAAGGGTAAAAAGAGTAAGAAACAGAATTACTAGACCAGAGGAGACCAGATACGTCATCAAATGGGACAATGTTAGTTTACATAGGGCTGCTTTGGTCCGCAGCTGGTTTACAGAACACACACTCTTCACTGTACTCAACCTCCCCCCATACTCTCCATTCTTGAATCCAATTGAAGAGTTCTTCTCTGCCTCACGCTGAAAGATCTATGACAGTCATCCCCATAAAAGCATCGCCCTTTTACTGGCAATGTAGGAGGCATGTGGGGATATTGAACAGACATCATGTCAGGCCTGGATACGCCATTCAAGAAGATATTTTCCCCAGTGCCTTGGACTAGAGGACATTGCATGTGATGTATATGAAATTTTATGGCCGGACCCAGAAAGACAACACAATGTACACTGATTTTTTTTTTTCTTCATGAAATTACTATTTTGTTTTGACTTGAAAAAAAAACACTTGTCACGATAGAGTCAAGGAGGGGTTCGGATTTAAATGCAAGCTGTTTAATAAACAAACTCAGAGTAAAAACGGGCAGGGTCGAAGACGGCAAAACAACAATGGCAGAGGCAGAGCAAAAGAGTAATCAAAGTCCAGACGAGAGTCGGTAACAGTAAATCCAATTAACAAGACAGTAGAACACAAAACGAAAAACAAAAACCAGGTTAACAGTGCAATGGACCGTGAGAAACAAACAAAGACTTCCGGGTTAAATACACAAGAAACTGAGTCAATGGGTGGAGCTAGACAATGAATTGCTGTGGTGACTGATAAAAGACATAAAACACAGAAAGTTTGTTGGCCGTTGAAGTGCCATCCCCAGAACTGGATTGGCGCTTTCAGCTGACTGTGACATAGCCCCCCCACAAAGGTGGTGGAGACAATTCCTGAGTGGCCCTCGTGGAAAGACTCGGAGGTTGTGCAGCCACCAGCGGAACTCCCAGAGAATCTACGACCGTAGTCGACCTCTCCGGGGATCGTGCAGCCACTGGCAGGTCCTCAGAGACATTAATGTCACAGATGGACTCAGGCGGTTGGGGCCATGGCAAATCGGGATCATAAAATGTTTCTGGTGGGTCGGGCCATGGCAGGTCATAGTCAATAATGGATTCAGAGGTGCTAACAGGCTCGGGGTCTTCGGGCCAGAGCAGATACAAGTCACTGCCGGGTTCAAGGATATTAGCAGGTTTGAGAGGTTCGGGCCCGGACTGAACTGGATAACAGAGAGGTTACTGGGAACAGTGTGCGGCCCACACACTCAACATGGCAACTTCAATGACTGGAAACACAGTGGACAAAGAAACAGTCTCTATAATGGCCTGTGCGGGAGCCAAGATCGCACAAGCAGCCTTTACATACTTCAATGGGGGTGTCTAATAAACAAGATATGAATCCGCCATACCTAGGAGCACCCTGGTAGTCCTTATGAGCACCATCCATGACGCCTGGGAACACTTGGGAGACGTCCGTGGTGGTGGAAGACAGAGGCGCGGGCTCAGTGGTGTCGGCCATCTTGTGCGATGTCTCGCGATTGGCAGCCATTTTGTGTGCAGACTCGGAGGCGATGACTATCCGGTATGTGGTGGTCTCATGATCGGTGGCCATCTTTCGTGGCCATTCGTTCTTTTCCTCAATGAGCCATCTCAATGGAGTTATTTTCTCAGACAAATTAGGGATAAATTTACTCATATAATTCAACATTCCCATGAATCTCTTAACATCCTTCTTACACTGTGGTCTAGGCATTTGTTCAATGGCAGAAACCTTCATGGGATCTGGTTGCACTCACTACTGACAATGTCACCAAGAAATGTCAACTCTGTTACTCCAAATTGGCACTTTTCTCTATTCAACTTCATATTTGCACATCTCGTTGCTTCCAGAACTCTCCTTAGCCTTACGTCATGCTCTTTTTTGATGCTCCCCAAACAATTATATCATCCATCGATGTGTCAACACCCTCCATGTGTTCATATATCATATGCACTGTTTTATGAAACACCTCAGGAGCTGAAGCAATTCCAAAAGGAAGTATAAAAAAACAATATCTTACATATAGGGTATTGAAAGAACATAACTTCGAGCTAGCATTGTCCAATTGTTGCCTCAATTGTTGCATTTTTAACCATAAGCTGGGCATTTCCTAGGCATATGTTGCATTCCACAACGATTACATGTTCTTTGGCATTTCTCATTCATCGCTCTGCCCCCTTCCTTGAACGATGGTTTTCTGTTACTTGTCTGTTCCCCTGTCCTCCGGGGTAGTGCAAGTGAGTCAACGGCCGTTCCCCGTGTTGAGTTCACCCCTGCTGGCAAGAATCCGTGGCGAGAGCAGCCACTGGCCCGAGTACTGTGAGAGCTTTGCCTCCGGCTACGAGCTTGAAGCCCTCTTTTAACTCCCGTGAAAAAACAGCCCCGTTCAGTTCGCCGACGATTTGTCAGTACCGCCTTTGGGAGGTCCTCAAATTTCGTTCGGTGGACCGCTGGAAGATCAGATGACGATTGCAGCATCGGGGGATGGGTTTTCATCTTCTGAGAGTGAGGTCTCGGCTGAGCTACCACCTTCGGGCACGTCCTGAGACTGACTCAGAAATGATAACTATGCTCGCTCGGGCCGCCGAGAGTATCGGGCTGGAGGTGCCAAACCCTGAGACCTCTCGGCTGGATGATTGGTTTCTGGGTGATGGACAGGGTTCACAGCCATGTCTAGCCCCAGTACCTTTCTTTCCCGAGGTGCATAAGGAGGTGAAGTCGTGGGAGGCTCCTTTTACATCCAGAACCATCTCATCACCTTCCTCGTCATCACTACCCTTGACAGGGGAGCAGCCAAGGCATATGAGAGCATTCCCCCGGTCGAGCGGGCTGTGGCAGTGCACCTGTGCCCACACAGCTCTGCCACCTTGCGGATTCGCCCTCGTCTCCCGTCTGGCCCCTGTAGAGCCACAGCAGTGCTTACTGCCAAAGCCTACAGTGCGGCTGGACAGGCTGCTTCCGCACTTCACACCATGGCCATCCTGCAGGTACATCAGGCCAAGGCGCTCAAAGAGCTAGGCGAGGGTAGTGCCGACACGGGGTTGATGCAGGAGCTGCACTCAGCGACCGACCTCGCCCTCCGGGCAACGAAGGTCACAGCGCGGTCCCTCGGGCGGACGATGTCCACACACGTGGCCCAGGGGCGCTTACCTTTGGCTCAGCCTGGCTAAAATGAAAGAAGCCGAGAAAGTTCACTTTCTCGACGCCCCAGGCTGGCCTGTTCGGCGACACCGTGGAGAATTTTGTGCAGCAGTTCTCTGCGGTGCAGAGACAGACCGAGGCGATCCAGCACATCCTGCCCTGGTGTGACCCTCCAGCTGCCACACGTCCACCGCAGGGACAGTCTCGGTCATCTCGTCGCCGAGGGCGCCCCCGCACTGTGCAAGTAGCTCCGCAGAGTGCCCCGACCACGTCGAGGCCTCAGCTCCCTCCATCCGAGGAGGGCAGGGTGGAGAATCATTCGTTCCTTTTTTTTGCGTTCCGCCACAGGTCTCACCGCTGCACACCTTCTGGCAGACTGGTGACTCCACTTGTACCATTATCAACAAGACTCGAGGCGTGGGCCACTCTACCCAGCCCGTTGGAATGGCTACTCCAGACGATCCGCTTCGGCTATGCGATTCAGTTCGCCCGGCGTCCTCCCAGACGAGTTCTGAACTGCGCCTTGCACAGGGTGCCGTTCAGAATGTTGACGCAGAAACGCATTCTCAAATGCGTTCAGCGCCAGGATTGGTTTGCAGCGGTCGACCTGAAGGGCGCTTACTTCAATGTCTCGATTCTTCCTCGACACAGACTACGGTTTGCGTTCGACGGTCGAGCATGGCAGTACAGGGTCCTCCCCTTCGGGCTCTCCCTGTCCCCACAAGTCTTTACGAAGGTCGTGGAGGGCGCCCTTGCCCCGTTAAGGGAAGTGGGCATCCGGATCCTCAATTACCTCAAAGACTGGCTCATCATGGCCCATTCGCGAGAGCAGTTGTGCGATCACAAGGAGCTGGTGCTTCAGCACCTCAGCCGGTTGGGGTTACATGTTAACTGGGAAAAGAGCAAACTCTCTCCAGTGCAGAGAGTCTCTTTTCTCGGTGTGGAGTTAGACTCGGTGAGTATGACAGCGCGCCTCGGTCAGTGCTGGCCTGACTGAGTTCCCTTGAAGGCAGGAGAGTGGTGCCACTGAAACAATTTCAGAGGCTCCTGGGGCATATGGCTTCCGGAGCTGCGGTGACGCCGCTCGGATTGCTCCATATGAGACCAGTACAGCACTGGCTGAACTCCCGGGGTCCCGAGATGGGCATGGGGCCGCGGCGCTCCCCAAATGGTTATTACCCTGGAGAGTCGTCGCCCCTCAGCCAGGTGTCTCGACATTCTGTCGTCATGACAGATGCTTTCAGTCTGGGCTGGGGTGCTGTTTGAAACAGGCAGGCAGCTTCGGGGCTCTGGACAGAGCAAAGCGGAATTTTGGGCAGAGGATCAACGAGCACCAGGGACACACGTAGCATGTGGCAGGGCATCACGGACTACAAGCCCAACCCACGCAGTTCAGTTTTCATATATCAGTAAAATCACAGCTTTTCTTTCGACATCAACGACGACGATCATCACCGAAAAGGAGCGAGCTGCTCTGTGTAGTGAGGTCATTGCACACAAAACGTCCCACTTCATTGGCTGGCTCCAACCAATTAAACAACATTGCTGCGCTTTTACTGTTATATAAAAACCAGTAAAACTAATGATATTTCATAAAAAATATTTTCGAAACATTTTAAACAAATATAGCTGATACATATGCATAAATGTCAGCCTGAAAAATAACAACCAACAATATCAATAAAACTCAGAGCGCAAAAAATAAGGCTGCTTTGTTTGAACATGGCGAACGAATGAACGAACTGATTCTTTAAGAATCTTAAACTGGCATGCAGAATATTAAATTATATTAGTGATTTAATGCACCATTTAAATGTGACCGTGCACCATCAGTTTTTTGAAACTGAGATTTATACATTATCTGAATAACAACGGTCTGGAATAATAACTATCAGGAACATGTGCATACAAATGTTTGCATTGTGGCTGGCGTTGTTCCTTGATGAGGCATCGACCAATAAAATGACTTCATTCCCACCCCAGCCCCACAGCCGTCTCCGCCTCTGCTCTCTCAAGTTTGCTTTTACAAGTGCACAAGTGAGTTTTCGCAAAAGAAGTAGCAAAAGTCAAAGCGCTGGGATTTGAGGTTGTACCACCAGATCTGAGAGGTTGTGAGGGAAGACTTGTGGTTGTACAGCGAAACTGAAGTTAAGTGCAAAGATAAATGTTTAGAACACAGTTGTGTTTGTCATTCTGTTTATGTGAATAACACTTTACACATTTGTAAGTATTAATCTGCAACTTCGAATTCAAGTCAGTTTAACACAATACAGCTGTTTAAATAGGGAATTATTCGTATACACTCACAATATCAACAAAACATTCTGCTTTTGGTAAATAAAGCAAATTTACAGGGTGTGTTCTCTGCTATGTCTGTCTCCGTGATGTTCAGATTGAAACACGTCAATAAAATGAGCAGAGACTTAGTGAACATGTGACTCACATACATGACAGTTATATCTATAGAAAGCTGTATATGTCTACTTAAAATTACTACTTAAAATGAAGTTAGTCATGTCAAAAACAAATATTCTGTGATAAAGTTATCAGTATCAACACCATGTTAGTTTTCTTTGTTTGAAAACTAACCCCAGGGCTACACACGCTATCAGGGTTGGGGTCAATTCGGGAATGAACTCAACAATTCCAATTCAAAGAAGGAAATGGAATTGGAATTGGAATTAAACAACAATTAAAGGAAACAGAATTGGAATTGAATTGAAATTATGGGAAGAGGAATTAAATTCAGGAAGAATTCCAATGAATTCTGTTTATTGCTGAGCATTTATTTGTCATTGCATTTAAAAACATACATTTGAACTTTATTTATGACGATTTACAAATATCATGCAATGTAAGAAATAGAGTTAATCAAATGCAAGTAAATAAAAATTAGAACAGTACATTATGAATTAATAATTGCAATGACAGTGGTGATAAATTTCTGAATACATTCAATATATGATTACCAAATGTTTTAGTCTTGATTTAAACTTTATTTTTAATAGAATTATATGGACTATTCAGTATTATTTCAGCTAGTTTTATTTTCCCAAAACTTAGTAACTATGCATAATCTTTTTTCCTAAAAAATGCAAACATATACATTCATTTTGCTCACATATTATTGTAGCACAGTTTGTGCTGATTACAAGAAAAATAAATGTTGGTCAATAGTATGTTATAAGAAGCTGAAAAGAGCACAAATATCAAATGTCCAAACAACTCAAGGTCCCCAAAATCACCTCAGACCCCAGAGGGTTAACGTTGACAAGACAATTGATAATTGTGGACTTCGGTAGGGCACACCCTGCCCACCTCCCACTCAGCATCAACGGGTCAGCTGTGAAGATCATAAAGATTACCAAGTTCCTTGATGTGCACATAACTAAGGAACTAACATGGACAGAAAACACCACTTCCCTAACCAAGAAAGCCCAGCAGAGACTACACCTCCTCTAGTGGCTGAAAAGATCGAGCCTTCCCTTACTATCCTTATCACATTCTACAGAGGCACCATTGAAAGTGTTCTGAGCAACTGTTTCACTACCTGGTACGGAAACTGCAACGCATCTGACCGCAAGCGCCTGCAGAGGATAGTGAAGATAGCAGAGAACATTATTGGGGCGCCTCTCCCCTCACTCCAGGACACATTTCATAAGAGCAGTGTTCACAGGGCCTGCAACATTTTGCAAGACCTCTCCCACCCCTCCTTGAATAACACATACGTTCCCAGTGTCCTTTCTTTGTACATTTACGACATTGGTATTCTGCTCCGGGACATTTCACTCTGTCTCTGTGTTTCGTTTTCCCCACACTTTCCGCACATGTTGCCGCTGATCATCCCCTCATTCCTTCCTCTCGCAGATCTCTTTTCATCCCAAGTCCGACCACAAGCTTATCTTGGATTTTTTTGGTTTTCTGTGCACCAAACATCTCTGCCTTTTCTCCCAGCCTTTGCATCTGTTGATAAAAGCACGCCCTCTCGTGGATTATATTCTTTTTCGGGATGGATTCGTTGAACTTTTCGAGCACAATGTCAAAGGGAATGTCACAATGTCTTTCGGTCAATCCTCTGATTTTATGATGCCTTGCACACAGTCAAGGCACCCAGAGGCACCAAAAAAAAACCAAACCATCTTTGCACCTCCACCATATTTGACTGTAGGTACTGTGTTATTTTCTTTGTAGGCCTCATTTCATTTTCGGTAAACACACTGTAAAAAGTAATACCAAGATCTAACTTTTTTTGCAGTGTTTCTTGATCGCCATCTACTGGCCTGGCATAGTATTCATTAGCATAGTGTTTTTTTTTTCTTAATGAAACCAATATTTTTGCTTAAGTTTTACTTAAAGTTTTTATGCTATTTTACTCATTTTGAATGGATAATTTGTAAGCATCTCATTTGATTAATTCTAAATAAATATTATATGTTGAATTTAATAATATTGCTTGTAATAGATACGTATGGTAGTTTTATTGAATAAATTTAGCATATCGTTTTTTACAGTGCAGTAGAATGATGTGCTTTACCAAAAAGTTCTATCTTGGTCTCATCTGTCCACAAGACATTTCCCAGAAGGATTTTGGCTTACTCAAATACATTTTGGCAAACTGTAGTCTTGTCTCTGTGTCAGCAGTGGGGTCCTTCTGGGTCTCCTGCCATAGTGTTTCAGTTCATTTAAATGTCTACGGATGCGCTGACACTAAAGCTCCCTAAGCCTGCAGGACAGCTTGAATTTTTTTGGAACTTTTTTGGAATGCTTATCCACCATCCGGACTATCCTCCGTAGCAACCTTTCATCATTTTTCCTCTTCCATCCACACACCCAGGGAGATTATCTACAGTGCAATGGGTTGCATGGGTTGATAATGTTACGCACTGTGGACAAAGGCAAATCTAGACCTCTGGAGTTGGACTTGTAACCTTGAGATTGTTGATATTTTTCCACAATTTTGGTTCTCAAGTCCTTAGACAGTTCTCAGACACACAATGCAAAGTCTAAATTAACTTCTCTACTTTTTATTTGCTTTCAGGTGTAAAATATATTTGTATTGCTCACACCTGTTACTTGCCCCAGGTGAGTTTAAAGGTGCATCACATGCTTGAAACTAATTTTTGGAGTTTTCTGTGACATTATGTCATATTTACTTTCTCCCCGCCCTTTTTGTTTGTTCCAATGCACACAAAGGGAATGTGTGCAGCAAAACATGTATCAATGCAATACTTTTCTGTGAGAAATACTCAGGGGTTGGCCATTACTGTATACATTTGTATCTGTATTTACAAATTTGTACATAATTTTTTTCATAATTTCATTTTGCAAATTTCTATTTAAATGTAATATGTTTCTGAGAGTGAGAAATCATCATCCAATAAACAATTATTTATTAAGTATTATGCATTATGCATAATTATAAATCAAGTCTGGGCAGATTCCTCGTGTATCCAGCAGAGGTCTCAGCTCACATGTTTTATTAAAGTGCGTTATTCTCTATTACTGGTGAAGTCAGAGCAGTCTGTACAGAGAACATTGATTGAAGTTAATCGCTTAAATTTGTTTTTTTTACTGTTTAATTGCATACTTAATGAGAAATTTTATTTTGTAAAAAAGGCTTGTAATCAAATTATGTTGTTGTTACTGTTAAAGAGATTTTTGCAAGCCTGACTCTTTCTGTTGCACAGAGAAACAAAATCCTTCGTCATGCAGCCACAAAAATCCAGATAAAGTAGCTATTGGGGAGAAGATTATCAGTAATAAAGCATCAGTCACATGCATCATAAAACATAAAGTTAATAATTCCTGTGTGAAGATGAGAGCTGTTACCTATAAACCCATCATAAAATAACATTCCCTTCATAAACCCCTGATAACACATCAGCATCATACTGGCGGAACAACAAACATTTACTTTAGCCAGAAAGCCTTCTCATGACATTGCATAAGAACTCTTATCAAGTATGCTATAGTGCGGTTTCAGCTTGTGCATCATGTTTTTGCACACTCTTTACATATTCAGTTATAAAAAATGACGCAGACATCTTTAGAAGGCCAGCTGTTGTTTATGAAGTAACCCTGAACTTCCCAGGGTCTGTCAGGGTGCTTCCCAGATCATCTCACTGTCTCTCATGCTGCTTCCTGTTTTCCCCGAAAAACAAAACCTCGCTGAGTGAATAGGAAAAGCGCAAGTATAGCAACAAGGACAGCCATGTGGGGCTTTTTAAATCAAGACTTTATTAAGTGTAAAATATCCTTTTACTAATATAGCAATACATTTCAACCAATTTCCTGAGATAAAATAATAAAAACTGATATCTTTTATCAAATGTTCCATATATTTGCACGTTCCCTTTATCCATCATGAAAAAAGACTAAATACTTGTAGGAAAATAACATTCTACTACAGTTTGAATAAATATTCAGTATTCTTATTAATATATTTTAATACGCCACATATATCAATATCCTATGTCATATTTATATATATATATAAAACAATATATGTTGCCTTCATAAGCTATCAGCCATCAGGCAGATACAGCAAACTAGGAAGAAAACAACATCCATCTGAGCAGTATAAATACAAATCAGGAGGCTAAAAACTGTTGAAAATTACAGATATGGATGTTTTATAAGTCCTGAAGAATCACTGATCCAAGTGATTCTGATTAGTTTAGGAGCTCTGCGGAGGAAACAAAGGTTGAGTTATTTCAACATGTCAAACTAACGGTGAATTCACTTTAATAATCTATTTCATGAGTTTGTGTGCCCATATAATCTTAGCATTAGTGGTAAACCGATTTGGCTTGAAGTCTGCAAAAGACTATTCTGTTTGAGTTTCGGTAACCACCCTAAAGACAGAAAGATAAATAAATAAATATGCATAAACAGGAGGAGATGGGGAGGAGGAGAGATGCAAAAAGATCTAACTTAAGACACTGTATTCATACTTGGATATTATTTGAAAGATTAGATGGGCGTACTCCTCTTATTGTTATTATCTTTATCTTTATTTGTGCATACCCCGCAACAGCCGCAGCAGTCTCCACAGATGGTTCCGATGAGCCCATTGATCACCTGGAAGGCACACAGACCGACCTGAACCAGACCAGTAATCAGCAAGATCGAGAACAAGGTCAGATGCCACGTGACGATATCGCCCGGACCCTCACATACATCCCACAGCGTTGTGTTGGACAGATAGTTTCTGAAAGAACCAATCAGGTGATGGGTGTTAGATTACAGCTACTGGATTATTATTGGATTTCATTTAACTTGATGAAAAACACTCACCCGTCAACAAATGGGTAAGTGGCATTAAAATCTGGTCGCAAAGTCCCATTAAGAAATTTATAGTTAATGAAGCACTTGGGCCCGTGATTAATGGCCACACAAGACACAATAATGGAGTAAGCGGCGCCCACAGCTCCAGCTGCGGCGAACAGAATTGAGCTGAACATCTAGATGAACACAAAGCAAGTGTTAAAACTCAAACACAAACCATACAGGTGTGGCACTCAGTTTTGAAGTCAAAGCAGAGTTTTCTCACCGCAAAACGTTTTCCGCAGCTCTCATTTCCACAGCAGCCGCAGCAGTCGTTGTTCTTCAAGCCCAGGAAAACCAGCGCAGGGAAAATCATCTAAACAAAGAACAGCACGGTACTTAAGGGTAAATGTTTGCCTGTAAGGTACTTTCTAAAATAAATCAGTTTTAAAATTATACCAAAAAAGTTCAAAATAATAATAATAAACATTTTTCATATTTCCCCCCTTTAAAATACTTGCCTAGCTGTCATATATATATGAATGTAAGCATCAATATCTAAATTATGGGCCTTTTTTCTTTTTTCTTTTTATCTTTTTATACAGAAATTTGACCTCAAATTAGAGTTGTTTAGTAGTCCTTAACTTCTTGTAAGAGAAAAAAACTGTCATCCACTCACCAGCACACCAGATCCCAGAATTCCTCCAAAGTAAAAGACTTCATCCGTGATGTAGCTACTCTCATCGACTACATTACCGCCGGGGAAAAACAGCAGAATGTTGCAGAGGATGCAGATGATGGCCAGCGGGAGAAGGGTTATCCCCAGGCATTTGGCAAAATTTCCAGAACACATGATTAAGTCTTTTCTCAAATACAGTCCAGAGTAGGGTGCGCTGTGGATCTGGAGTCCTTTGTTCGGATTAGGCGTCTGTTCCTGTGTGTGCGTTTATATTCTCCTGTTGCTGTGATGTCAGTGATGGGCACCTCTCTGTAAATGTGTAACTGTGGTGTGCGCTGCACCTACAGAGGTGCGTTCACCTACAGTATCAGAGCCCTTATACTATCAGTCGTTGAGTCATTGCGGCCTCACCTTAACATGCAACAGCAAATAAAACATTCACACACGTCAAAACATCTGATGCTTTTACAAACATTTAAAAAGGTAATTGGCACGTAGATGCTCTTAATAGTAATCTTCTTCGTTACAAATGTGTAACTAAACACTTATTTAAAGTAGACGTGTCCATTTGGAATTACAGCACATATCAGTTGGCATAAATGCTTAACTATATTTCCAAGAAATTATTAAATTACTATTAAAGATTTCCAACTTAGGTTGATGAAATTACTCTAAAGTTAAGCTATTTGTATTTGATGCAAATTAAATGCAATCAATACAATTCAAATGTAACTATTATACATTTTTAGTTTTGGATCCAATGAAAAGTTTGGAAACATTTTATTATTTTTTTTTATTTCTATGATAAGTGTACTTATTTTTCAGAAAGAGACAGATTATATGGCAAGAAGGATGCAAGGTGGACATAATAACATCCAGGGGAGGATCATTCCAGAAGCCAGGAAAGGTTCGCGAGAATGTTCTGGAGGGTAAGACTCTAATGTAAGTACTGTAGGTGGGTGCTGAGATTGTAGTTGTTCAATCTGCAAGCATCAATGACTTGAATTTGATGCGAAATGCAACCAGGAGCCAGTGCAAGGAGATAAAGTGAGATGTAAGGCAATGCAAACCTGGAAGATAGAGCAGTTCTCTATGCAGGTCAGCTGTTCTGACTGAAGTTGATGAGGTAACTGTAGATAAACTGAATAATAAGCTGAATGGTGAAGTCGTGCTTTAGATTTGGAGTGCAGGGAAGACAAGAAGCTTGGCCAGGTTGAGTTGTAGGTGATGATCTTTCATCCATGCCAAGATTTCCTGAGGCATGCCTGAGATCTGTGCAGCTACCGTTCATCATCTGGTTAAAATGTGAGTTGTGTGTCATTAGTGTAGCAGTGGTAGGAGAAGCCATGTGCCTGTATGATGGTACCCAGTAGAAGTGGAGAAGAACAACGGATCTCTAAAGACCACAGTGATCAGATGGTGTGTTTTAGAGACCTCTCCTCCCCAGGCCACATTGAAAGACTTACCAGTGATTTAAATCAGCGATGTGTAATCCCTGTGATGCCCAGAAATAAGAGGGTGAACAGGAGGATGTGATGATAGACAGTGTCAAAAGCACCAGATAGACCCAGCAGAATAAGAACTGATGTATTGGAATCAGCTTTTGCAGTCTGCAAAATTAAGTGACTGTTTTGATAATAACAGAGTTTCGGGAGGAGTGCTGGCCGAATTAATTACAGCTGCCTTGCATCAACTAATCAAAATAAGCAAAACAACATAAACATTTGTTTCTACTATTAAGCTTGCACACAAATATTATTTACCAGACCAAGTCTAAACATGGATAATGCCCTAAACAGACTTCAAATAGCATAACTTCTGTACAAATGCTACATTTGACTTTGCAGGCCAATATAGATGATTTTGTAAGACTTTATTTACATTTTGTACTAAATTCACTCAAATTAAACTCTAGTATTAAGCCCTCATTAGCTTTAGTATTCAAGGAAGAAATTTAAGCATCTTCTGTTGTGTTTTGGCTGGATTCTTCAGTGTTGGTTTCTTATATTTTGCAGTTTTCATTGTTTGCTGTACTGAGCAACTGTATTACAGTAAGTTTTCAGCATCATGTTTTTATATTTGCATAGCCAAATGTTTGTCCAACCAAATGCTTTAAAAAATTTACAAAAAGTCTAATTATTTTAATATGTTCCTTGTAGTTTACTTATAATGTCAATAAAGGTTTATATGCACAAAAATAAATAAATAAATAAATAAATATGATTATTTTCAACCCTCATTCTGTCTCTCTGTCTAAAATGACCTTTTCATAAAGGGTGGGTCCTTTAAGTCTTGTCAGAAATCATCCACTGTTATGATTGGCTAATGTCATTGCATAGGGAACAGTATGTGATTATCATTTCTATTTGATTTTATTTTGATGCGACAACCGCATTCAGAGAAATCAAAGGCAAATTCCATATGCTTTTTTTTTTTTTTTTTTTTATCCTTAAAGGGTACTTTGCGAAGGGAACATTATTTGTAGGGGCGTTCCAAATGAAAGTGAACAACTGCATCTAATCACGAAGGGCCTTTACAAAAGTATGTTACAGTTTTTTTCAGCTGCAATTAGCACAACATCCATCTGCTGTAACCATACAATTAACACAATACTTCCTGTTTCCACACAATATTCAGTCAATTAAAATATTCATAAAATCTTTTTTTTTTTTTTTTACACAACTTTACCCCATACCAAAAAATGAATCTCATTCCATTACATCAACAACATAGAGTAAAAATGACCTCTTTGAATTGGGTTTGCAGGTGCAGAACAACACACAATTAGAGAGAGAAAGAAAAATACTATGGTTTGATAGTTGTATTTAGGGAGATAAATACTTGGGTCAGTGTAGAGAGTGTAGAGTCAATACACTTTAGATTCAAGTTCGCTGTGCTGTAGAGAGCTTAATTTATTAAAATGGTAGTTTCTGAGATCGCGAGGAAAGCGAGCTTGCAGATGGGAAACTGAAATTAATTAACAGTTTAATAATTATTTTATTTTATGTTAAATTTTATATTAATTGACACTTTTATACGTAATATTTTAGGAACACTGTTGTCTGTTTTGCTCTATTTCGTCAATGAAAGTTGAACCGTAGTAAATTCTGTCTCATACACAGCGCTGGTTCATTTATAAATGAATCTTTGCTTTTGAAAAACTCAAATTGTGTCAATGATTCAATGACAAATTCAAAAAAGAGAGTCAATTGCTTCATTACTAAATTAATCAATCGTTAGAACGAAATGATTTACTGTAATGGATCATTTAGTGACAAAGACAGAGACTTACTTACCGGTTCAGTTATATTCTTTAAATGTAAATGTTTTACTAAACACAAGGGTAGTATGCTGCCAAGAATGAACACATTCAACTCATAAAAATGTAAAATGGATTTTATTCGAAGATAAACTGAAGGCTAAATGACAAAAAAAAAAAGAAAAAAAAAAAAACTATGTATTTTTATATTGTCTATTTATATGCAAGTAGAACTGAAACATTACAAGAAGTGCAGTTTTTGTAAGTACTCTAACAGCATTTGAGCATTTTGACATTTTTTTTTGTACTATGACTGACTGTACATTCCTGCTGGATAAAAAACTAGTCCTAAAGTTTTGGCCGAATCACTGAATTTTGATTCCTGGTTTCCTGGTTTTGATAGAGTTAGTATACTGTAAAAAGGTATTCAGCATTTTAAAATCGAGAGTTTGTATTTATTTAACAAAGTATGGTTTTGGCTAGATAATTAACTATTTAGTTAATTGTGTGATGTTGGTGTGTTGGTTTGTTAAGAGTTTAGAAAAAGTAATTTAAGTATTGGCAAACTCTTGTTAGCAGTAGACAAAATCTGCAAATAGAGGAACATGCAATGGTCATTTCACGGAAGTGATTTCAGTTGATAATTATGTAATCTTCAGTTATAGTTCGTATGATGCATTTTAAAGCAAAGTTGGGGTTGATTTCGATTTCACAAACATAAAAGTTGTATTGGCTAATTAAATATGTATTTCTTTTAAATATGTAATTACAAAACCTTGCTGAGTGAGACGGAAAGCATAGTATAGCAACAAGAACAGCCAAATATCTTTTTACTAATATAGCAATACATTTCAACCAATTTCCACTTTTAAACTGGTAAATATAATATATTATATATATATATATATATATATACTGTATATATGAAAACATTCCATGTATTTTCACGTTCCCTTTATCCATCATGAAAACAAGACTATATACTTGAAAATAACATTCTCCTACAGTTTGAATAAATATTCAATATTCTTTTTAATATGCATCAATACACTATATATATATAATATTTTACATCATATAAATCTATATGAAACATAATCTATCTATCTATCTATATATATATAAAACAAAACATATTGCCTTCATAAGCCATCAGCCATCAGGCAGATAAAGCATCATCTATCTGAACAGTATGCAAATCAGGAGTTGAACAACAGGTGAAAATTACAGATATGGATGTACAATTAGTCCTGAAGAATCATTCAAGTCCATTCTGGGTGGTTTAGGAGCTCTGCAGGAAAAAAAGAAAACAAACAAACACACACAAGGTTAAGGTATTCAACATGTCAAACTGATGGTAAATTCACATCAATAATTTATTTGACGAGTGTGTGTGCCCATATAATCCAAAAATAAGCCTTATGGTAAACCGATTGCTTTGATGTCTACAATCGAGGGCTCAGAGAGACTATTCTACTCAAGTTTAGATAATTCCCCTATAGACAGAAAGAAAAATAAATAAATATGCATTAACTAAAAAAGAACTAATCACAGAAGAGTATGAAAGCCCATTTCTACCACTGAATAAACAATTTAAAAAGTTAATAGCTACATTTTATCTTATAAGTTTTACTTTATAACTCACAATTGTGACTATTATTCTCACAATTATGTTTATATCACACCATTCTTTTTTTGGTCTTTTTTTCAAAACTTTTGTTGCAATTGCAATTTTATATCTTACAATTATGACTTTATAACTTGTAATTGCGAGTTTATATCTCACAATTCTGAGAAAAAGTCAGAATTACGAGTTTCTATCATTGAATTCTGAGAAAGAAAAAAAAAGTCAGAATTGTTTGATAAAAAGTCACAATACCCTTTTTTGATTTTTTTATTCAGTGGCAGAAACAGGCTTCCAAAAAAAAGTCTTTATTTATAGTTGGATATTATTTGAAAGATTAGATGGGCGTACTCCTCTTATTGTTATTATCTTTATCTTTATTTGTGCATACCCCGCAACAGCCGCAGCAGTCTCCACAGATGGTTCCGATGAGCCCATTGATCACCTGGAAGGCACACAGACCGACCTGAACCAGACCAGTAATCAGCAAGATCGAGAACAAGGTCAGATGCCACGTGACGATATCGCCCGGACCCTCACATACATCCCACAGCGTTGTGTTGGACAGATAGTTTCTGAAAGAACCAATCAGGTGATGGGTGTTAGATTACAGCTACTGGATTATTATTGGATTTCATTTAACTTGATGAAAAACACTCACCCGTCAACAAATGGGTAAGTGGCATTAAAATCTGGTCGCAAAGTCCCATTAAGAAATTTATAGTTAATGAAGCACTTGGGCCCGTGATTAATGGCCACACAAGACACAATAATGGAGTAAGCGGCGCCCACAGCTCCAGCTGCGGCGAACAGAATTGAGCTGAACATCTAGATGAACACAAAGCAAGTGTTAAAACTCAAACACAAACCATACAGGTGTGGCACTCAGTTTTGAAGTCAAAGCAGAGTTTTCTCACCGCAAAACGTTTTCCGCAGCTCTCATTTCCACAGCAGCCGCAGCAGTCGTTGTTCTTCAAGCCCAGGAAAACCAGCGCAGGGAAAATCATCTAAACAAAGAACAGCACATTACTTAAAGGTAAATGTTTGCCTGTAAGGTAATTTGTACAATAAATGAAAGTTTTAAAATCAAACAAAAAAAAGGTTAAGTACAAAATAATAATAATTGTAAACATTTGTTATATTTTTCCCCTCTTTAAAATACTTGCGTAGCTATTATGCAAAACCAATTTAAAAAAATATATGTGTACATATATATACATTGGCCTCAATCATAAAAGACTGTGTAAATTCTTTGTCAAACCATAAACTGACGCTTACTCTCTCTCTCTCTCTCTTTTCTTTTTTTACACAGAAATTTGACCTCAAATTAGAGTTGTTTAATAGTCCTTAACTTCTTGTTAGAGAAAAAACTGTCATCCACTCACCAGCACACCAGATCCCAGAATTCCTCCAAAGTAAAAGACTTCATCAGTGATGTAGCTACTCTCATCGACTACATTACCGCCCGGGAAAAACAGCAGAATGTTGCAGAGGATGCAGATGATGGCCAGTGGGAGAAGGGTTATCCCCAGGCATTTGGCGAAATTTCCAGAACACATGATTCAGTCTTTTAGAGTCAAATACAGTCCAGAATAGGGTGCGCTGTGGATCTGGAGTCCTTTGTTCGGGTTAGGCGTCTGTTCCTGTGCTTGTGCAGGTGAGTATCAGTGTGTTCATTTATACTTTCCTGCTGCTGTGATGTCAGTGATGGGCACCTCTCTGTAAATGTGTAACTTTGGTGTGTCCTGCACAGAAGTGCGTTCATCTGTCAGAGCCCTTATACTATCGGTCACTGCGTCACTGTGGCCTCACCTTTACATGCAACACTTTATCATCCAACAGTAAATAAAACATTTACACATATCAATGTATCATGAACACATCTGATGATCTGAAAAAAATTATACTTTTTTAATATTTTCTAAAGTTTTTATAATTTTCCTCATTAAAATGTGTAATACAACCTGATTTAAATATACAATGTATGAAATTACAGCATATCTCAGTTAGCATAAATGCTTGTCTATACATTCTGCAAAGCAGTTTTTTATATATTTCTAAGACAATGGATGTAAATATGAAATGACTTTTAAAGATGTATTTAAGTCCTACTTATTAAGATATGATAACAGCTGCTGTAACATTGTTAACAAAAAGAAAGAAAGTATTGCAACATGAAACCAGTCAATATGAGAAATACAATATAAACACTTCACATCAAAGAGTACTACAGGGCTTAAAAAAAAAAATAATTAAAAAAATAAAATAAAAACTGAACAAGAAACAGGTGCACTAATCACTCAGTAAATGTGACAACAAATTAGGAAATTAACACATGGAACAGAAATGAACACATCACAAATAAATAAGGAAAAATAATACACCAAAAGAAAGTAGACATAAATATTTATAGATATTTATATTTCATAAATATTTGTTTAAATGAATAGTTCACACAAAATATTAAAATACCCCCATAATGACTTCTATTTCGGCGAACACTGTCCTTTTATTAAATTTACCCTGGCTCTTCTAAGCTTGGTAATGCTGGTTTTATCAACACAGTCTCACTCCAACTCGTTACATTTAGACGCTTGGTTAAAACCCTTTTGCATCGCTTTTTGAAGATCAAAAGTCAAAACAAATGATTATTTACACATTTATGAGCACGTAACGCAACCCCTGCCCCCAAACCTACCATCTGTCAATAAAACACAAGACATAGCAGGCAGAAACAACCACTGTCATAATTTATTTCAAATATACTGTATTAATATTCCTAGTGTTTTGATGCAAAACGATCGATTTGTGAGACAAATAGACATGGTCACTGTTTCCATCTCCCATATACTTCCTGTCAGGTACGTGCAGAGGGGGGTGGGATTGGGGGGGGCGGAGGGTGCTTGAGCACCAGCCGCTTTCCTCCTGGATGCCTCAAGTGCCCTTTTCTTGGGCTCTCTTGTTTTTTTTTTCTTCAATGTGTATGTGTGTATCGAGCCCTGTATTTGCCCCACAACAATAAAATGTAACCATTAATCTGCTAAATGCTAAATATGCTTTAATGCTAAATAAACGGATCTGCCTCACATCAGTCACATGACTGCCATTAACCAATGCTCGCTTGTGAAGGCAGAGCGCGTTTGTTTCTAACCGGTTCTGTACCCGGTGCATCATGTGTATTTCTTTAGAGTTTACTTATTTTCCGTCATTTAAGCAAGACAGTTGCGTTTTTGCATTAGTAATGTTATGTGTGTTTTTGTTCAAGTTAGATTGGGGGGGTTTGGTGCATTTGCAGCCCTTTTATATAAAAGTGTACAGTTACCGTCATGGAGAAAGATATGTTGGGGAGTGACTTGTTGATATTGCCCTTCGTTTTTTAAGCGTTGCGTATTAGAATCGTTGTGAATGTGAGTTGTTGTTGTTTGCTCTATTTTTACATTTGAGCACCTGCCCCATTAAACATCTCTGCACAGCCCTGTTTCCTGTGCGATTTCAAAAAAGACTGCTACAAGAATCCTTATGTCAATATTGGATGAGAAATGCCATCTTGTGTGTCTCATATTCAATTGCGTCATTCTATTGTGAAATACTATTGGCTCTTGTGTATCTTGTGATCATATACACACCACCAAGAGACTTAATACCAGACAAGCCAGGTGGTCACTCTTCTTCACCCGCTTCGACTTCACTATTACCTATCGCCCAGGCTCCAAAAATGGTAAAGCTGATTCCTTGTCACGCCAGTTGACTACATCATCTCTCCTCCTATCCTGGCCCCCATACGATGGGACATCATGGCAGAGATCTCGGAGGCCCAATTTCAACACCCTGCACCTGCCGAGTGCCCACCTGACCGAACCTTTGTGCCTGAGCCCGTTTGCCAGAAACTCCTACACCTTGTACATGACTCACCCAGCGCCGGTCACCCCGGTAAGGAGGCCACAGCTGAACTAGTCAAGAACCGATTCTGGTTGCCTATTCTCACTCCCGACGTGATTAATTTTGTTCGCCATTGCGTGACCTGCAACATTAGCAAGACCTCACACCAAAAAAAACAGCTGGGCTTCTACCTCCTCTACCCGTGCCTCAGAGACCTTGATCGCACATCGTGATGGACTTCGTGACGGACCTACCAGCCTCCACATTGTGACATTGTGACCGACCATCAGGCTACCATCCATCTGGAGCCAATATTTACTATGGGCAGAGTACGCCCAAAACTCCTTGCAGAAACCCGGCACCGGCATGACTCCCTTTAAATGCGTGCTGGGGTTTCAACCACCCATGTTCCCCTGGACCAGGGAACCTACGAGCCTGCCCACCTTAGACCATTGGCTCCGCAACAGCGAGGACACCTGAAACGTAGCCCACTTCCAACTGCAACTAGCTGCACGCCGCTCCACCAAACAAGCAGGCTGACATCGCAGACCCAATCCTGGCTACGCACCCAGTCACTGGGTTTGGCTCTCCACCCGGGACCTCCGTCTCCAGCACACCTGCAAGAAACTAAACCCCAGGTACGTGGGTCCGTTCCAAATTACGAGACAAATTACTCCTCTTTCCTTTCATCTTGCCTTGCCTAGCCAGTACAAAATCTCACCCACCTTTCATGTGTCTTTATTAAAGCCAGCTGACGCTCTGGAAGGACAGAGGGGCCTAGACGAGGCCGCCCCTCCCAAGGTCACCCCCCTCATCATTGAAGTAGAGGAGTTCTACCAGATCAAGGAAATCCTGGACTCGTGGTGCCGGGGACAAATTCTCCAATACCTCATAGACTGGGAGGGTTATGGTCCTGAGGAGAGGTCTTCGGAATTTTAGTTCCCACCTGGACCGTTTTTACACAAACTCCCCGCGGATGCCTGCTTCCGGCTTTGGCCTTTTTAAGGCGAACACTGAAGCATTTACAACGCAAAGTTTTGTTCTAACTAACAACTCTGAGCGATTTCTCTCTGGATTACTTTGGACTGACCCGTGTATCTATTTGGATTGTTTATCTTGACGTTGATTCCTGCATGTTGCCCTGATCTCTGCCTGGACTTCCGTTTATGATTCTTGCCTGATACCCTGACCCATCGCCTGCTTTACGGTACTGTTTTGCTCTGCCTGATTTACTGTTGTGACCGCCTTTCTGTCTGACTACGGTTGTTAAATAAACAGCCTGCAAATGGATTAAACGCCTGCCAACTCTGTGTCACACTGTGGCTGGATTCCGCAGTGTTGGTTTCTTATATTTTTTTAAATTTTTTTGTTGTGTGCACTACTGAATGACTGTAGTGAGACCATCTAGGGGCGTTAATTTAGTTGTTCAGTGATGTATAACATTAAGCCCCGGTTTCACAAACAGGGCTTATCTTAAGCCAGGACTAGGCATAAGTTAAATGAATATGAATATGAAGGGAAAGAAGTGTTCTACATGACATGATAAAATGGGTGTTTAAACTTTAAATAATCTTTGCTAAGTGCATAATTTGTGAGTTTTCTGATTTGTCAGTTACTTAGGGTTGGCTCAAACAAGTGTCAGCCATTAGCAACTAAACGTCAGTGGGTGGGGCCTTTTCTAAGAAAATTACTATTCGTCAATGTCTTGCTCTGGACGCAAGTTTATGCAAATGTGTGTGCCTTGCAACTCAGATCCAAACGAGCCACTTTTGGATCTTGATTAAACACAGAGGCTGTTCTACACTAAGGCCTAGGGAGGCCCATGCCTCTGTAGGCATGTCCCTGGCCACCCCTGTGGCCCCCCTGTGCTGACCAAATAAAAAAGTATGAATTTAATATGATTTTACACACGAGCCCATTTCTTTTAGTTTGTTTTTTTTCTCAAATTTCTTGTATTTCTATATTTCTTTTTTATACATTTGTATTTTTTAAATATATAAAGCTATTAATTTTATTTGGATGAATTTGTCTCTTTTATCAGATTTACCAATTGTTATAATTCATATTAGTGCTGATCATTTATGAACAATAAGTAAAATTAAACTGCTAGCAATAACTTCAGAGAATTGGGTGGGCCAGAGGGGC
>JAUCMT010000053.1:11283997-11300408 GCA_032357475.1 Enteromius thamalakanensis | reverse complement strand
ATTTCCAGTGATTATCGTCGTCTTGACTACAGAGACCGTCTCTGCATTTGATAAATAAAGTTTAATTCTCGTCATTAGACATTACCATTACTCTGTTCTTCTATTTGATAATGTTCAGTGCTTTGCTACTATCTGTATTGTTAAAAGCGGCGAGTCGACATACTTTGTAGAAATTTCGATAATTCAAATTGACAAGCCAAAAGAAATTATACTAGCGGAAAGGATAAGGGTTGGCTCTCCATGTAACAAAAAATATTGATTGTATTTAGTTTTTCATTTTTGCATTCATGAGGAAAAACCATTGTTACGGACGTGATGTCTCTCCGTTATCTGTTTATCTGTTTATTTTTGATACATTTGTATTATTGAAATATATAAAGCTATTTATTTTATTTGGATGAATTTGTCTCTTTTATCAGATTTACCAATTGTTATAATTCATATTTGTGCTGGTCGTTTATGAACAATAAGTACAATTAAACTGCTAGCAATAACTTCAGAGAATTGGGTGGGCCAGAGGGGCTGCTGTGCAGATATTTAGTGGCTCCTTCCCTATAGCAGATCAAATCTCACTCCAAACTTTAGCTTAAACTTGAGAGCCCTGATTAATTTTTTCTGTTGCAAGAGTCGAAGGGAAGCAAAACAATTTAATCTCGTGAGTGACTTGTTGTTTTTGCACATAACCATGTCACTTTTGTTTTTCACACTGATAATGAAATCAAGTTTGGAAATGGCTGGTCTCAAGATGTTTAAAAACTTGGTAACACTTTTATATTTGTTACTGTATTTGTTAATCTTGTTACCCTTATAATTTTTTATGGCCCTACCTCTTTTGCACCTGCACTTACTCTTGTACAAAATAATTTTTTGTATGATTTTAAAGTAAAATAAAGTTTATAATCTTTAAATATCATTTGTTGTCATTTTTAATGTGCCCCTCTGGTTAAACACTGGCCCCTTCTTGGCCCCTCTAGTAAAATTGGTCTAGAACCGCCACTGATTAAACAAATACATTGTTTATAACGAGACAGAGCTTTTAAGCTTCATACTTGCTTCATACTTAACATTCAAACTTACAAGATGTTTTAATGGTACAAGGACAAAGACACTTTGAAAGGAAAGAACATTTATTGAACCATTAGTCTTTAAGTTGGATTTTGTGGACAGGGCCCTGTAAGTTTATAAAAGTATAAAAACTTCCTCATACACATATTAGCTAAAATAAAATAGGGCTTGATGTTTAAATATGTCCACTGGCGAGGCTAAATAACACCTCACCCCTGTGACCCTCCACACCCTGTATATCCTCGCCACGATTCCAGCTGCGCATTCAGTGTATGGTTGGCGCGGTTCCCAGGGTCGCTCCATGGAATTTCTGCATTTCTCTTGTAGGAGTTTCCCCTTTCATTCCTCATTTCTCTCAGCACAATAGTTTAAATATATATATATATATATATATTTATAAACAACAAAACAATCTGTTTAATGGTGACATGATACTGTAAATTTCTCATGAAAATGTGTAAAAAAAGTATCCTAAATAAAATTGAAAACTTGTTTATATTAGAAATATTTATATATATGGTTAATATATGACGTGTTTGGGGTGCATATAATAAGCAGTTTTCACATGCATATGATACACATCTACCTCACAAAAAACCTAATCCTACCAATCGCGTAGCATAAACATGAGGTCGGGTAAATTTCCCTGTATGCAGCATATCAGTTATAGAGTTGTTTTTAGTAATTTCATACACTATTATAGTATTTCATCTGATACTTTCATCGTTTTTAATGTTTTATTAGAAAATTACACATTCTTTTCAATTATAGTTCTCTAATAGTTTTCTATTATATCTTAGTTTTAAATTGTACATATATAGTAATATTCCTGTTTAGTTAAAATCTTTGTTAGGTAAAGGTTAGGGTTAGGGTCATTTTAGCACTTTTTAGAGAAGTCTTATTTTTGGGTTTTTAATAATATACTAAATTTACTTTTTGTTTTTTGCAATATTATGTGCTTTTTATTTTTGTTTTAGCTTGAGTTCAGTTTTTTTATTTTCCTTTAGTAGCTTTAATGCATGAGCCTACAGTTATTTCAGTTAGTTTGGCAACCTTTTTTAAATTTTGTTTAGTAAATGTTTTCTAAAATTGGTCTCAGGGGATGATCACTATTACTTTATAGATGATATTTAGTTTATAAATGTGTAATAAATACATGACACTGTATGTTTCACAAATGTTTTTTACACTGATGTTTTTCTATAAATGTAATGAACTGACTGAGGCAATAAATGGCTTATGGCTTTGACAAAACATTTAATTGACATAAAATAGCAAATATGTTTTGCTCTTTCTGTTGTCAAAATCTGTAAAGTTAAACGTTTCTTTTGACCCCATTCAACCTTTTTTTGTAAATCTAAAAAAAGTATCCTGATGGCATTATATGACCATATAATAATAGGTTATTATGGTCTATAAAAGTGTGTTTCATTTGAACAGTGTGTATAGTTGGAAGGGTGATAATATAACATCACAGCCTCACAATTTGAACTTCACACATCTCGTCATCAGACCTGCTAACAGAAGTATGCTCAGACCATTCCCCATTCATAGGGTGTGTCGTCTTCAATGGCCAATGATAAGACTGACAGGTCCAAAGGACTTCTCTATAGCTCAAGTCTTATCATCTGTGGGAGGGAAGTCAATAGTAAATCAATAGAAAGATTGATGTGCATGAATAAAATGCATGTGTGTTGCCCAGAGCAACATTTTCCATGACAAGTTAGTTACTTATTGTGATAGGGGATTGGGGTGACACACACTTGAAAGTATACACTTACACAAAACTGACACGATTGCATAATCAATATGTACACTGCAGCAAATCAGTTTATGTCATAATCTGTCATCATTTACTCATCTTCGTGTTTGTGATTTTCTTTATTCCGTGGAACTCAAAAGATGTGAGGAATTTCTGTTTACTATATATTAGAAAAATTAACTTGTACTGACTTTCAATTGATAACAATATCAAAATATAATAACAAAAACAACAACAAAAAAAACAATACATTTCTGTGAATGAGTAACAGATATAACACACCACATTATGACAGAACATACATTTATTTTGGCCTGTTCATTTATTAGTGACCTTTAAGTTTCCAAATATATATGGATGCATTGATATAAAGAGACAGATATATACACAAAAGTCTTCTCACTGTTATCAGTTATGACTCTAGTAAAACATCAGACCAACCCATTTATGATCACCATAATTATTACACATTGTTGCAAGCTTAAAGGATTTATCTAGCATATGCCACAGTTGAGGGTGAGTCCAATATCACAGAAAGTTGTTAGTGGTACATTCTGTCACGTTTATCAAAAACATTATTAGTACTATTCATTTAGATAATACTATAGTGTTTCTTTGCTGGTTTGCTGCTGGATAATGATTTGATTTATTTTTATGAAAATATATTGGATACAACTGAATAAAGTCTTTGACATCACAAAAAATCTAAATGGGTAACATTTAGTTTGCCTTTGTTAAAATCAGTTTTGCTTTTTCTAACTTTTTACTATAATAGCATTTTCACTTTTTCAATCTTATAAAATCTGACATGTGAGCAAGAAATTGACAGTCAAGAGCTTTTCTCTGTCCGATCATTTGGTAAAAGAATGACAGTTTTCTTGTTATGGGTTTTAAAGATATCTGTACAAAAAGAGTATATAAGAAAAACCGATCAAAAACATTACAAAACTGGGGATAAAAATAAAAAAATAAAACATCACTATTACAGGAAAGGATTCACTAAACTACAAACAAAGCTATATAAAGGTATTCTAAAGCTCTAAAACTGCTTTTCATTATCAAAAAAATAATACATTTATGAATAAACTTTTTAAACGCAACCGTAAATAATCTGCTTATGAATAAACCAGAACACAACATTTACCAAAGTAAAAGATGTCAATCATGGGTGAATCAGACCCTAATGATTGTATTATTCTCATGAACAGTTCAGAGAATTGTGTTACATGGTTATTGATGTAAACTAGCCTATGTTCTATCGTGTTGAACCTAACATAAGTGAAGCATGGTGTGACCCAAGGCTCTGTCTTAGGTCCTCTGTTGTTCTCCTTGTTTACTTACATACACTCTCTAAGTCACATTGAAAACATCCTGCACAAGTTCATTGAACAAAATCATGCCCATATTTGATTTTAAATACAAATTCCTATATTTAAAACATAAAATAATTGGGAAGCTTATACTACAACTTCAAGCAGAAACAGAAGGTTTTGTGAAGGAGCTTGAAATGCTTGTGATTAAGATTTTTAAAAAAGATATTTCTAAACACAACTGGCTATAGTACCACCAATATATCACAATTAAGATGTTAATATGTAACCAACATTCAGTACTCTCCCATTTTATCTGTTTAGTTGGTTCCTTGTATCTAGCCTTTTGCTTCCTTTGTCCCTGCAGTTTGTTACCATAGTTATTCACGGGTTCATAAATTACTCTCGTCTTCTTTTCTTCATCCCTAATTTTATAAGTGTATTTATAGCCTTATATTTCAGTCCATGGTTATCCATTCTTGTTATTGTTTCTTAATGGTTTGGTTTCCAGTTCCCCTGTCTTCTTGTTCTCCCAAGACCCAGTGTATCTTTTGATTGTGCCTGTTTTATTTATTTATTTATTTATATTTATTTATCTATATGTATATTGCATTTACCCATCATGCATTTTCAGTACCGAACTGTTTAAAACATAATTGTAAAAAAAATGTTTAAAAAATATATCTGATAATCCCGGGTTGCTATGGTCACGCTGGTTTGTTTATGCAATAAACTCGTGGCCATTATATTGAGAGAACATATTTTTCTCATGGCCATTTTTCTCTCCGACATAAGGATGTTGTTACCTCGGAAAAACTATCTTGTGGCCACCACATAATACATATAATTAATAAGTCGTGGCCACGATATAATACCACGTTTAATCAAATTAGTCGTGGCTACTACAAAACCAAGTGAACCGAAGACGTCCCCTACCGGTCACCGTACAATATACATTTGCAAATATACATTTGTAGTTTAACCTGTAAAGGTCAAGATTTATTAATCATTTATTTAAAACACAGAAGTAAACTTGTGGAGAGTGCAACTGGAGAAACCTAATGGTACAAAGGTGAAAGTTCATGGGCACACACTAAAATAATAATCAAGTGTGATTAAGACATATTTCCTTCACAATAAGAAATAAACCTCAAAACAGAAAAGGTATGACAAATTTTGTGTCAAAAAAGTTCTTTAACTCTAATACACAACACAGTACAATGATTAATTTGAAATATTAATAAAGAACTTGTCTAAAATCAATATGAAAAATTAATTCACAATAACACCTATTTTTTACTTTTCTAAGAGTTTAGGACAAAGGTTATACATTTAGTGATAACATGAGTAGCTCTCCAAGTCTTCATTATTCTCTTGTGGGCTAAATAGTAACTGCTGTGGTATGTTGATATTGTCTATGTAACAGTCACTTTGGAATAAAGTGACTGTGATTATTTCTCAGAAAATATGTTCAAATGTCTTCTGTCTTTGTCTGTCTGCGGGTGCCGTGTGGTGCCAGGTACTGTGCTTACATTAGATAGCATTGTTTGCTTATCCCCTTCTCCACCCATGTGATCTTTCACTTCTCCATCTGCTGACGCCGTGATAGGATGCCATTTAGAGGCGACGGTGAGAGAGGAACAGCAGCGCTGGGTTATTATCCACAAACTTTAGACTCTCACTCTGAAATGAAGATGTGATGTATCAGAACAATAATTATATTATATAATTGATTTATGAACCAAGAATTCAGTTCCACAACACGGTCCACAACATTTCAACATTTTTGTGAGAGGTTTCACTTACATAAGCAGAATTATGTGTTTCTCAATCAAACTGCATGCAGAGGATTGAGTTACAGATGCTAATACAAGATTGAGACTTTGTTTTTATTGCCTAATATGAGTCAGTTTGACCTTTCTATTCACAGGGCCAGGAGCATGTCAACACTCCCACAGGAAGTGACAGAGGAAGGAATTCCCTGCTTTTTTGCCTACATATGCTTAACATGGTCTTTGGCACTTAAAAATGTTTCCTTAATTTTTCATTGACTTTACTTTTTTATATGGCCTTTTGAAAAAAAGTACTACACAAACACACACTTACAACCAAAAAATTATAATGTGACATGTAAGAGAATATACTTTTTATTTATAAACTACATTTATGCATTTGGCAGATGCTTTTATCCAAAGTAACTTTAAGGTGCACATTCAACTGAGTTAAATGTTTTTAGTTAACTGTTTGCATGTTTATTGCCATTAAAACAATAGTTTCTTGTAAATACGGTAAGTACTAATATAACTTCTAATGAAAGTACTAACGAATATTAATGATCAACTAAAATATACTTTGTCTCTACTGAAACTTGTCTACTGTATTTCAATGTATTTGTAAAATAATTTCAAAGCACTTTACATGAACTTTATTATGTTAGTCAACATATTATTTTATATATATATATATATATATATATATACAGCGGGTACGGAAAGTATTCAGACCCCCTTAAATTTTTCACTCTGAATACTTAGGACCATGTGATATTTCAGTTTTCTTTTTTAATAAATCTACAGAAATGTCAGCAACTCTTTGTTTTTCTGCCAATATGGAGTGCTGTGTGTACATTAATGAAGAAATGATTTTAGCAAATAGCTGCAATATAATAAAGAGTAAAAACTTAAAGAGGGTCTGAATACTTTCCGTACGTACTGTATGTAATAAATATACGGCGTAGACAAACATCTTTTGTTTGTAAACATATTTTGGATACAATTAATAGCAATTAATCATTTGAAAGTTCTAATAAACCGCCAATATCTTAGTAATAGGCATGTAGTAAACTGTGAGAATTAGCCCCTAAAACACTACCATATATATGCAAACATTTAATTTCTGGATAAAAAAAGACACATATACAAAGGATGAAAATAACTGTTATTTTTTTTCAACGGTAGTATTGATGTGAACGTGTTGTGAGATAAGTAGGTTCTAAAGCTTAGTCAAATATTGTAGTTGCTTATTAACTTTTTGAATGAATGCTTTGTTGAATTCATCAGTGGCAGTGATCTAACCAGCAGTCAATAGGTTTGTGAAATGTTTTGCCTGTGAATGCTTTTTTTTTCATTGACCACATGTGGTGTGGGTGAAGCAGAGGAGACTGAAGGAAAGACTTTATTAGGTCATATCCTGGTCACAGTGAGATTTATAATGTATTGTCTACACCGTTTGTGTATGATTGTCCCCTCTCTCCATCTCTTTTCCTGTATCTGTAAGAGAACAAAGGTGCTATTTTCTGTCTGGACGGTTGTCGTGGTAAAAGCAGGTCCAGACAAGAGAGGCCGTATCATAGCGTAATCCACCCATGTGAATGTAAGCTTTGCTGGAACCACATGGCCTCGTGCAGGTAAGCACATTACACCATCAGATCCTCTTGCAAATTTCAAGCAATGAATGCTAGACAAACAAGATATAAACTGGTAAATAAAGGGTTATGTATGGAAGCCCATTTATAAAAAAATATTTTTATGTTTTTTTCCTCACAATTCTGATTTCTAATGATACAAAACCACAATTCTGACTTGTTTCCACTTAGAATTGTGAGATATAAACTCACCAATGTGAATTATACATTTTGCAGTTCTGATATAAAGTGTGATATAAAGTTGCATTTGCAAGAAAAAATATTTTCTTTGCTAAGCAACGCCCCAAAAACTGCCTTAGGCCAATCATGGCTTAGCAACGGTAGCTAAGTGTGGGAGATCTGTCAAGCTTTCGAGTGAGAGAAACCTGCCGAAGCCCTGTGTATGGATTGTGAAAACCTAATACCTGGTATCCTAAAAGTTGGGATGGGATGGTGGAATTTTCCCTTCCCGAAAGCTAAAACTCAAGAGGGAACTGTCTTGCGTAGATCAAGCAGTGTGGGAAGCCCCCATTCACACCTAAATTCACAACTTTTTAGCTTGGTGCACTTAAAATCTAAGCAGGAGAATGTTATCAGGCTAATGTCTTGTGTTTATTCTACAAGACTATGTCAAAGCTGGTCCTCTGTTTGTTTTTCCGATTTAAATGGTCAGCATATGAGGCGGCAGCTGCTTGTGTTACTGGTCTGCAAAGGAACAGGCGTCTTACCAGTGTAACACATTTATTAGAAGATGCACGAAGTTTCGAAATCTGAAGAAAAGAAAATAGAAAATAAACAATACACAGCGATTAGAAATGGAGCTTCTCAATCTTTCCGTCCTCTGCTAGTTTCTGCAAAAGCTATGTTATGATTAAATGCATTTGAGCAGATCTTTCTTTTATACTTTAACATTCTCTGTTGTTCACTAACTAAATGTAAACGTTCACTTGCATCTTCCATTAAGCATATAAACATACATTTTGCTCCGTACAAAAAAACAATTTTCAACTCAGTTTGAACTCATCTGCATTACATACATTCTCAGTAAAAGCATAAATGACATTCTATGAATTAACCATGACAACGATCATATTCACCTGTGTCACATTTCACGACTCTTTTGTTCCCTAAATCAACAGTATTTTTTCTCCCTTGTGATTTCGTTAGCCTCATGAACACAGTCTACAGTCACTCAAAATGGCAGACACCAATAAACTACACGTGTGTTAATGAACTTGCATTACACTTGTTTGCCGTGTTTAACTACGTGAATACAAGTAACAAAAATAACCATGTTTTATAACAGATACTCCATTTTTATACACAGTCCCCATTATCTGGTTAGTTTACAAACTTCATTACTGTGGCTTCGACTCGAACCATATTTACGATGATTCACACATTGTTTTGTACTCAAAACTTACTTAACACATCATATTGTCACTGAAAACAGTGCCTTTCCGTGCCTTTCCGTGAGCTTGTGTAAGCGCATGAATTTCTTCCAGCCAATCAGCAGAACTCTACGTCACAGATAGATTGTGGCATTTGACCAATCAGGAGTTGCCCACAGCATTTCAAACATCAGCGTACTTCCGGAGTTTGAAAAATATGCGTTTACACTCATACCTACTCACAAAAATATAAATAGCATCGAAAAGAACAATGCTAAGTTAACGAAACTAATGCATTATATGGTTGAATAGTTGTGTTAAATGTTGAGATCAGTGTTGTTTGCATAACATTTCTAGAAATGAGTGAACGCTGTGACATGAAAATTTGTGTGATCATATTTGATCATACGCCCTATTCAGGTAACTGCCTGTACGTCTACATTTAGAGATATGCCCGATGTGGGACCTTTTTATGTATATACAAATAATGCATTCAAATGTAGAACAATAGTAAGTAAGGTTGACACAGGTTTGTATAACATTATGCAGTGATTCAGTGGGAGATTTATTGAAATAATCAAGCCATAAATAGTGAAATATAATGTTTAACATAATAGATTTTATTCATTTATTACTTTTAACCCAGTTTGTATTATTATGGCATACATTGGTGTTTATTTTTACTGTGAGCCTTATTACTGCTAACATAAGTGCTACCACCTAGATTAGTGTTGTCACGAGCCGCACCTCCGTGGCACTCTCCAGCCAGCAGCAGCGGGAACCTTCACCCGAATACTAATGTTTCCCCCCCGGACCTCTTTTACATTCACGTACCTTGGCTGATGCCTTCACAGGTGTTGGCCCTTTCCACCCCTATAAATACGCTGACTTTTCAACAGCAAGACCACCGCCATCTTCCCCAGCACCGATTAAAGTCAACACCACCCGACTGGCTTTGCCTGAGAAGTATGGCGGGAGCCCAGCCAAGTGCAAGCGGTTTCTTCTCCAGTGTGATATTTATATGGGTTCACAGCCTGGGGCATTTACAACTGATGATTCAAAGGTTTCGCTCGTGTGTTCGCTTCTGACCGGGAAGGCACTTGAATGGGTTGGGACGCTGATCCACTGAAATCATTATATCGCAGAGGTCTGCGTGATGAACTGCAAGCGGAGCTGGGCAGCCGCGACGAGGACCGCAGTTTGAGTGAGTTTATGGACCTGGCCATACGTACTGACCACCTCATGTGCTCAAGAAAGCATCGTCGTCTGACTCCCTCAAGCCCAGACTCACTTTCCAGCACTCCCGGCCAGCGAGCCTATGCAAATCGGGGTTACTGACATTTCTAAGGAGAGTTGGAGGTTGGAGAACAACTTGTGCCTCTACTGCGGCAAACCGGGACATATTACAGCCAACTGCCCGGTCCGACCACCACGCACCAGATGTTTTAAGGTGAGTGCTGTTACGTTGAATTCTGCCATGACGATTGACTCCTGTATCTATTACAAAAAGAACTGTTTAAAAATCAAAGCCTTTGTGGACTCAGGTGCTGCAGGCAATTTCATAGACGCTGAGTTTGTTGCTAAAAATCTCTTCCTTTACTTCCATGTTCGCCGGCGGTGGCGTTGGCAGCCTCAACGGCCGACCAATAGGGACTGGACACATCAACTCTCAAACGCAATCCCTGACTCTGCTCACTGGCTCACTACACAAGGAGGACATCCAACTATATGTCATCAAGCCTTGGAGCAAGTCTTCCAGTCAATGGTAAATGAGGTGTTCTGAGAGATGCTCAACATGTCCGGGCCGTTTTGGAGAAACTCATCCACCATCAATTATATGCTAAGCTAAGTAAGTGTGAATTCCATCAGTTTTCAGTAACCCTCCGAGGATATATTATATCAGTCCAGATGGAGTTGCCATGGATGACAAGAAAGTGGAGGCAGTCCTAAACTGGCCAAAACCACAAACATTGAACGAAGTTCAACGTTTCCTCGGATTCGCAAACTTCTATCGTCAGTTCATTAGGAACTTTAGTCAGAACTCAGCCCCTTTGACGAACATGACTCAAAAAGGAACGAAAATTCTGCCCTGGAATCCTAATAGTGAGGCCGCCTTTCAGCAGCTCAAAAGACTATTCACTTCGGCACCCATCTTACACCATCCCAACTCAGGTCTGCAATTCATTGTGGAAGTATATGCCTCGAACACCGGCATTGGGGCAATTCTATCACAATGACAGGGTGACCCAGCTAAATTATACCCCTGGGCTTTTCCAGAAAACTTCACTTCCGCTGAAAGAAATTACGATGTTGGAGATCGAGAACTCCTTGCTATGAAGGCGGCTCTTCAAGAATGGTGGCACTGACTCGAAAGGAGCATGAGAACCTTTCATCGTTCTCACGGATCACCGAAATCTCAAATACCTAAGAATGGCAAAGAGACTGAATGCCCGCCAGGCCCAGTGGTCCCTATTCTTTTCTTGTTTTGAGTTTAAGATTATCTATCATCCCAGCACCAAGAATAGCAAGGCGGATGCCTTATCCAGGCAATATGACCAACCAGCACAGTCTTATCCTCCCAAGAACATTCTGCCTTCGACCATGATTCTTGCGCCTGTCCAACACCCTCTGACTGCCCACCAGATCGGATATATGTTTCAGAGATCTTACGGAAAAGACTGATTCAACTTATTCACGACAACCCCAGTTCTGGCTACCCTGGTATCCTAGCCACTACTGAAGTCGTCGCTAATCGTTACTGTTGATCCACCTTAAATATGGATACAGCATCCTATGTGAAAACCTGCCAAACCTGCAACATGACTAAAAGCTCACGTCAACGCCCAGCCGGGCTATTTCACCCACTACCAATCCCGCAAAGACCATGGTTGCACCTGGCCATTGACTTTGTAACCGGTCTGCCAGTCTCCAATCAGTACACCACTATTCTAACTGTCATAGATCATTTCTCTGAAGCCTGTCATTTTGTGAAGCTTAAGAAAAAGTAATTGTGACTTATATATTCCACAGTTCTAACCTGTCTTCTCCAAGTCCAGTTTTGAAGGCAAAAAAGACTGCATGTTTTTTTTTTTGCAATTGTGAATTTACCTTGCAATTCTGACTTTGATTATTTGATATCTCGCAATTGCTAGTTTACATCACACATTTCTGACTTTATTCTACTTGATTCTAATTCCACTTCTTACAATTGTGAGTGTAATGAACAGTCTTGGAGGTTGGATCTATTTGCAGGCTTTATTTAACACAAACAAACAAGCAGGGTCGAGACAGGGATAAACAAACGTAAAGCAACGGAGGCAGAGCAGTGACAAATGCTCAGGGCAGGCAGCGAGAATCGTAATCCGAGAAACAGTCCAAGTAATCAGAAATGTCGCAGAGGCAAAACAAGACTTTGTGTTTGTCCTCTGTGAAATCCGTGCTTATAAAGGGTAGCTAATGCACTACACCTGGAAAATCAGTCAAGGTACATGAGCAAAAAGGGTCCAGGTGGAAAAAGTCAATAATCAGGTGTTTCCGCTGATGATGGTTAGAGAGAGGTCTGGCTTGTGACCAGGCAACCCACACCCCCGTCGAGGTCTTCCTCTGCTCTGCTTCCTCCTCTGCCGTTACCTCGTCCCTCTCTCCTCCTGGAGCATCAGCAGGCTTAAGTAAAGACACATGAAAGGTGGGTGAGATTATGTAGTGATTAGGTATTTCTAAACGGTATGATACAGCAGTTATTTGTCTTATGATCTTGAAGAGACCCACATACCTTGGACTGAGCTTTCTACAGGGAATATGAAGGTGGAGATTCCTTGCCAACAACCAGACCCATTGCTTGGGTTCGTAGCCTGGACTCGGTCCGCAATCCCGGTTACTCGGTAAATGGGTCTCTGAAGATGAACGTGAGCCCAATCTCAAGTTTCCTCGCTGCAATGTAGCCAGTGGCCGATGGTGGGAAGATTCAATGGCTCTCCAGACCATGGAAACAGTGGAGTGGTTGATATCCCAGAACACACTGGAAAGGAGTCAAGTCAGTGGCAGTTTTTTTTTTCAGGGAGTTCTGGGTGTATTCTGTACAAACCAAATACTTACTCCAATACTGCTGATTCTGGCAGTATGCTCTGAGGAAACGGGTAAGCTCCTGATTGAATCTCTTGGTCTGTCTGTTAGATTCGGGATGGTAGCCTAAAGTTAGACTCACGTTTACGTTAATCTGGCACCAGAAGGGCCCTCGGTCCTAAACTGTCCTCAGGAATCCCATAGAACTTGAACAAAGGCGCAGGGATACAGTTTTGCAGGGTTGCCATGGTTTTGGGACAGGATGCCTCCCACTCCGTTATATATTCACCTTCACAGTGAATTCGTTGTCAGGGTCTGGATGACGAAGGATGGGGGGTAAAGTGAAATGGGTCTTTAAGTCTTGGAAGGCCTGGTTACTTTCCGGTGTCCACTGGAGGATTGTGGCCCCCTTTTTTTGTCATGGAGGTCAAGCGAGCGGCCACCTGGCTAAAGTTGCGTATACATCTTTTATAGAAGTTGGCAAATTCGAGAAAGCATTGAAGTTCCTTTAAGGTATGAGGTTTGTACCAGTTCACAATGAAGGTAACCTTTTTGTCATCCATGGTGACTCAATCAGCACTGATGATGTACCCCAGGAAGGAAATCCGGGTTTGGTGAAACTTACACTTAGGCAATTTTACGTAGAGCTTGTGTTGAATTAGGCATTGCATTACTGAGTGAACATGTTTGACGTGATATTCCAGGTCCTTAGAGTAAATCAGAATATGTCTTGAAATGAATGAAAGCATGTCTTTCTTTGACCAGTGACTGGAAAACAGACGGGCTATTGGACAGTATGAAGGGCATAACCAGATATTTATAATGTCCAGTTGTGGTCGAGAATGCCATTTTCCACTTGTCTCCCTTTCTGATCCGAACCAGGTTATATTCACTTCTTAAATACAATTTGGTGAAATATTTTGTCTTGTGGAGCTGTTCCAAAGTGGTGGGAACTAAAGGCAGAGGGTACCGATACTTAATTGTGATTTCGTTGAGGCCTCGATAGTCTGTACAGGGTCTCAGACCACCATCTTTCTTTTTAACAAAAAATAAACCCGCTGATGCAGGAGAAGTAGAGGGACGAATAAAGCCTTTAGCAAGCTCTTCTTTGATGTACTCCTTTATGCTCTTCGTCTCAGGTTGCGAAAAAGGAAACACACGGCCCCTAGGAGGCGTAGATACCGGCAGCAATTAAAGGGCACAGTCCGTGGGACGATTAGGTGGTAGTTGGGTGGCCCTTTCTTTGCTGAAAGCGATCCTTAGATTGGGATACTGTGCTGGTAGTGGACAAGCCGACTTAAAGGGTGAGATCTTTGGTGATACTGATAACCTTCCCTGAGCCCAGGGGACAGTCATCTAGGGCTGCCACAGCCACACAGGTTTCACATGAAACAAGAGGGAGATTGTGGTGCTTAGCAAAGGATCCATCGACAAAGTTTCCCACTGCCCCAGAGTCTATAAATGCTGTAGTCTCTGTTTTACAACTTTAAACTTTTACAACAGTTGGGTGTCCACATGAGGCTCTGAGGAGATTATTGATCTTGATGGCCAGATCCATGTATTGCCGACGATACATAACCTTTAAAGGCTTCGTGTCCCATCCGGTCTGTGCAGCCAGAGTACGGAAGGTAAGGGTGTAATCAGCAGCTGTAGCAGTACCTTGTTTAAGTAGCAGCAGCTCCTCTCCGGGAACTGGCGGAGGAAGCTCTAATAGGAGGGGAAAGACATCCGCTGGCCCTCCCAAAGGGCCCTCCCTAAGCTCTACCGGTCAACAGTGAACACACCAGAAACACCTTGCTGCCTTCCATAGTAAAACACTGAGCCTGCTGGCAGCAAAGTCTTCTGTAACGAAGAGTCAGAAGAGATCGGATCTATTTGGCTTTATTTCACACAAACAAACAAGCAGGTTCGAGACAGGGATAAACAGAAGCAACGGAGGCAGAGCAGTAACAAATCTAATAATCTAGGTGAAGGGCAGGCAGCGAGAATCGTAAGAAACAGTCCATGTAATCCACATAAAGGAAATCCGAAAACAATAGGAAAACGCTCTGAAATATTGCCAAGGCAAAACAAAACTTTGCGTCTGTCCTCTGTGAAGGGTAGTTAATGTGCTACATCGGTAGCGCAAAATTAGTCAAGGTACATGAGCAAAAAGGGTCTGGGTGGAAACAGTCAATACTCAGGTGAAGGTTCCTGCTGATGACAGTCAGAGAAAGTCACAAAGGTCCGGCTCGTGACAGCAAGTAAGATATAAACTGCCAAGTTTATATCTCACAATTCTGAGAGAAAAAAAAAACTTAATTGTACAATATAAAGTCAGAACTGCAGGAAAAAAGTCTTGTGATATAAAAAATTTATTTTAGCATCAAAAAACAGAGAAGTGAGAAAAGATGTTTACAGGAAAGAAGATTGAAAAGCAAAAATCTCAAACATAATTGACTCCAAACCTTTAGCACAAACCATGCAGTGCTAAAGAGTAAACAGCTTAGAGTGGGAAAATGTACATTTTAAACCCCTTGAGAACAGAAGCACTGCGTTTACCTCAGTTGAACCCAGAGTTACTGTGTTTATAAACCTTTAGATGAGCCTGAACATATTTAACCTTTCACCCAAACAACACTCAGTCCTATCTGAATCATTGCTGTGTGTCTTCCTTTAAACAGCTAAAAGAGTAACCAATAAAATTCTTATCGGGTACACTTTAGAGTAAATGACTATATTATCTGCTGTATTCAATGACAGTACACTTACGTCAGATGTTACTTAATGAGCTAGTTTAAAATAAACGAATTTCCATGTTTACGAATGTGTGTTTGAACAGTCAATATACTGTATATATATATATATTTTTTTTTTTTTATTTACTGTTTACAGACTTATAAAGCTACACAGATCACAGACCATATTGATAATACTGGTTTATATTCAACTGTGAGTTATACAGTATGTGAATAAGAAAAAATGTATTTATTTTTATTAAATTTATTTTTATTTTTATTTAGCAAACAAATATATATTTTATTTATGCGTTTAATTTAAATTAGAACTAAAATAGTAGAATTAAAGTAGAATACAATTATAGAATTAATGAATAATGATAATTAATAGAAGAAATGTTGTCACTTCATAGTGTTTTCAGAAAACAACAACAACAAACAGGTTTGTTTTAATCATTTAAACTTTGATTTTATGAGCCACGGTGTAATACTGCATTTATAATTTGTTAAATTAAACAATAAAAGGGGACCAGGTTAATTACATAATTAAGTGAGACATAAGTTATACCAACCCAGTCTCATATAAAAATGTACCCTGACTACGTTGGTCCAAAGGGCAAAACATAGAGGGGTTACAATAATGGCCCTTGAATTGTATGACTGTTACGTTTTTGTCACGGTTTAAATTGTATGACTGTTAC
>JAUCMT010000053.1:11268037-11278851 GCA_032357475.1 Enteromius thamalakanensis | reverse complement strand
TGTCACAAAAACAAATTCCTCGTATGTGTAAACATACCTGGCAATAAAGCCCATTCTGATTCTGATTCTGATTCTGAACACTCAGACGATGTCTTTCATGCTTTTCCTTGACAATGTTCATTACTTGGCAATGGGACAATCACAAACCTCCTTGTTTTCACCCAAAATATATTTAATATTGTTCCAAAGACAAACAAATATTTTAAAGGTTTAAAAGCCTCCCTCTATGTTCTGCCTGTCTGTAACAATGTCAACCTCATAGCGAAACAAATGAAATGAGACAAAAATATATATTTATATCTAAAAAACATTTTAATCTTGAACTGCAAAACCGTCCACCAATATGTATTAGAGAGTTTCCAGTCATGCTGTAAAATCTCAAGCCGTTTCCTGTCTCCTCCTTCTCCTCCTCAATGGGGGGCAGAGGAGGGGGCTAGCCTCTTAAAACCCTTCCACCCTACTTTCCTCTCCCGGATTACAGCCGCCTGCCTTTCGTGTCAAGATGTGCTCTCTGGCCTTCGCCAGGTCTCTGGGTTTTGCCCTCATCCCTCTCGCCACCTGCTGCATCGTGGCAAATGTCCTGCTCTTCTTTCCTGATGGAAAGATCAACTACGTTCAGGATGATCATGTGACCTGGTATGTCTGGTTCTTCATGGGGATCGGAGGAGGTGGTTTGGTGGTGAGTATCAGATTTTTGTAAGTGTGGATGTTTTCTTGTTATCTTGGTTATGGGCAGAAATGTAGAGCAGTTCTGGTTTCTTGACAAACCTTCTCTGCACTATGAGGAAAAAAATTATCTTTCGTTTTGCGTATCTTTTGTTCGAGTGTGAATTCCTAAAATGAAGTCAGATGGGAATAAATGTTACAAAGTAAAACAATGTGTGGATACAATGAACAACTTAATGAAAAGCTAACATTTAAATTAATGGATGAAAGGAACTTAATCCACAAAAAAATACAACTGAGGAAACAAGAATACCCCTTTAATCTATATCTCTACCATACAATAGAGCCTACTTTGATAAATCTATCAAAAGGAAGAGATGAGATATAATTTTTTTCACTGCTGTATTGGTCCATCTCTGTGTCTGCTGTTGCCATGAGGAGTTTGGGTACTTCCCGTTTTCATATGACAGAAGCTGTTTACAAACTTCAGTCGGTCACACAGAAGAAATATCACTGCTGGTCACTCATCAGATAGCAGGTTTAATCAAGCAATCAACTAAGTAGGGATGAAACCATAATGTCGTTGTGAATAGGGTAGTGGTTAAAGAACAGCAATATAGCAAAATATATGAGAAATTTATTTACCACCATTATCCAAAAGCATGCGTGACTATACAACATGGATAAGCATCTGCGGCTAAATATAGTAAGCCTATTAAACAGATGCTTAATTTTGTTTTTTTGTTTTTTTTTTCTTTGTGGACCATGAAGGTTAAGAAATGTACCCAAGATATTATTAAAGTTTATTATTGCAAAACAGTTCTCTGAATTTAAATTGAGTTTTAGCATGACTGACCTCTCAACCGTATGGTTGAGTTACATAAAAAAAAAAACAACAACAACAACATAAATTAAAAAAAAAAGTGCTGACCATTATTAATTAAATGTCTACTCATAATAATTTAATATTAAGTCAAAGGGATACAAAGGTGTTTACTCTCATAAGTGAACTTCAAAAATCTACATTTTCAGATATCTAATTTGTTACCCCAAACAAAAAAGTAATACAGTTAAAATACATTTATTTTTATACTAAAAATAGTATATTTTATACTAAATATGTTTAAATATTACTACTGATGAGGATTTTATGATCATTAAATAATATTGGCCTGGAAATGCAAGATTTTTTTTATGATATATTTTTTGTTGAACTTCAACAAAAACTTCAACTGCTCAATATCTTTATCTAACGCTTTAATTTGACGGACATCCACATCATACAACATAATGACTATCAGAAACTTATTCTGCTAACCCTAAACGTACCCTCACTTTGAGAGTTAGTAGACATGTAGTTGCAAATGAATGAGAATTAGTTGACATATAGTTGACATGTAGTTACAAAGTTACTTGTAGTTAGTAGAATGTCAATAGCTCTTTAGTTTACAGCCATGTTACATACTATGTGTTTATTATAATGATTTCATTTACTAGGTACTAACCCTAAACATACCTCTAAACCTACCCCATGTAATTATATTACAAGTACTTTCTTACGTAGGTACACTGTAAGCACACGTAAGTTCACATGCTGTAAAATAGAGTGCAACCAGAATGTCTAAAGTGGACTATCAAAATACAGTGTAACCATTTATACTTACACTGGTCTACTTCTAACCTGCTGATATTTCCAGACGTTTCAAAATTTATTTGATTGTAATAATGGTGTGCAATTACTCAGTTAGACAGTGTTATTGTCCACATTCAGATGCTGATACCGGCCTGCGTGTTCTTGGGAATGGGAAAGTGTGTGGATTCTTGTGGAACAGACAGCTGTGCGGTGAGTGTTGGGAAGTGGCCTTTCATTCAAGAACATGTTGCACCAGACTCATCAGTTTCACGTTGTGTGTGTGTGTGTGTGTAGATGTGTGGTTCAGTGTTCGCAGCTCTGGTGGGATTAGCCGGATCTGCCTACTGCTTCCTGATCTCCGCTTTTGCGCTCTTGAAGGGGCCATATTGCTTCACTCAGATGGGGTGGATATCTCCTTTTGAGGATAATGGGGGAAGGTATGGGGTTGTTTCTTCTTTCGATTTGTGATGGTGACTCCACGAGAAAGACGTCATAAGTCTTTTCTTCTGTTTGTTCAGGTATCTGTTTGCTCGAGAAATGTGGTCCGAATGCATTCAGCCGGCACATATTGTGGAGTGGAACGTGACTCTGCTGTCTATCCTGGTGGGTCTCAGCACCCTGGAGTTCCTCGTCTGTTTTCTGCAGCTGGTCAGCGGACTGGTCAACGCAGTGTGCCGGCCATGCTGCTACAAACAAGAGTACAGTCTAAACCCTTAAGGATGGAAGAGCACTTCCCAGCCTCAGCCAGTCAGAAACAGGACTGCTCATCTGCAAAAGAGCCTATGGTTCTTCAGAGAGCCGACAGATCTATCAATCACACACCTCAAGCCGCCATGAAAGTTGCTTTGGATGAAAAAATGTAAACACTGATTCACTTACTGTAGTTTGAGCTGAATGCATCGGGATATTTCCACATGAGTTTTATTAGCAGTGCATGTTTTCTGTATAAAACAAACATTTGTATTGTACACTACCCGCAATGTGCATTTTGCTAAAATATAAATGTATTTTTGTATTATTTAGTTCTGTTCGTTTTGTACAGGAGGTTGTTTTGTAAATTATTTAAATATTGAGAGCCATAGAAGTACAGACGATGAATGTTGTTTTATATACCTATAAAAGCCGTTTTAAAATATTCCCATAAATAAATAAATAGGTTTAATAAGTCTTGTTTTAGACAACTTTTCTTGTTTTAGTGGTCAATTTTACATTTTGGTGGTTTTCACAATTTGCAGTTCAAGAAAATGGCAAAAATCCCCAGGAAAATGCTCATAATCCAGTCTTAACAGTAATCTTTAACATAAATCTGTGTCACACTGTAGATCTTGGCCAAATCCTCTAACATAATTTGTACATAATTTGTGGGCATGCAGATTTCTGGCCCAACATAAGCTTCACAAGTATGTAAACAGAAACTCTTGAGCTCAGAATTGTAACATATATGTGGTATGATTTTTACGCAAAATCATACAGGTAATATAGTTTCCTGCCTGGTCTCATGATCATCTTGGTGCACATTTTAGCGAGACATGAAATATGTACCAACAAATATATATCACTGCTGTTTCCAAAAGAAACACTAAACTCCTTTTATTCCTTTCTACACAAATTTTGATTAATAAAGTGTCATTTCTGCACAGTTATATGAAGAAGTTGAAATATATATACACATTAGTCAACATTTGAAGTGGATCAAAACTTTCATCAAAACTGTCCTAAAACATAAAATCAAAATATGTTCTTGTCTTATAGGAAAACTTTGATCCACTTCAACTGTTGACTAGTGTATATACACTCACCTAAAGGATTATTAGGAACACCATACTAATATGTTGTTCAACCCACTTTCGCCTTCAGAACTACCTTAATTCTATGTGGCATTGATTCAAGAAGGTGGTGAATGTTATGATCCAGCTGGAGGTGCCAGCACGGACTACGGGATGGCATGTCAGCGCTATATGTACTCTTTGTGCGTTTTTCTCAGTTTCTATGCCTGGACTTTTATCAATGAACTCATGTCTCCGTCCACCTTGTTTGTTGCCATCATGATTTATACATTTCCCCTCTCCTGAGCCTTATTTATGTAAGTATAAAGACCCGTGAGATTATAGATTATATTGATCCCCAAGAGGAATTCAAGAACTAACAAACAAATCTAAATGTTTTTTTTTTCAATTTGTGATCATGAATGTTCTGCAGGAGAAGTTAACCTGAAGACAAAGATATGAATGTGTGCAACTGATATAAATATTGGTTGGACAATGGTGTGAAGGAGATTTTAGCAGATATGTTGCTATATGGCATGTTAAACCTCAAGCAATGGTTGTATAGATGTTGGATTTTTCTTATAATGTGTTATAATAAGTCTTATATTTGCATTAATATAATCGCCCCCTCTTTGAATTTCAAACGCCCTTTTTTCAGCGCTCGGCTGGTGCCGGCTCTGGTACCGTGTCTGTAATCCCTTTGTTTAGCTATTCGTGTTTCTCTGTGTTTCCTGTGTTTCCCTGTCTGGATTATCGACCCTGCTTGCCTTTGGATATTTTATCTTGTCTTTGCTCCTATTTGCTCGCATCAGAGATTCTCCATGTCTCCACTGTATCATTGTTTAGGAGGCTATACTCTCATGCCCGGTTCTCGCCTCATTTAATGCCAATTCCCCACAAATCTGAGCCTTATGGAGACATCAATATCAACACCCCGAAGAACTGCATCTTTTAGGGGTCCTTCTGAATTAGCTTCTGAGCCCATGCACAAGATGGCCACCGTTATGGAATCTCTGCGCAAAATGACCACCGATCTTGAGGTATTTGCATAAATTAGCTACCGAGTTAGCTTGCACAATGTAAATGTAAAAATTAGCTCACATATACAAATTAAAGTAAATCAGAATCATTTAAGATTCTATTGGGAATTTGAACAGAATCACTATTTTACTGCGGCTCACTGGGTCGGTCTGTGATTCAGTGAACGAGCCGTGCACATCAACTCTTTGCTGGATATTAATATCCAGATTATAGTGTAAACACTATTAATAAGCACAGTAGCAAGACCGGCAGTTTAAGACATTAACTTGTAAGCACAAAACACAGATACTTCTCTTTTCAATTATAAATATGGCTTTATTGGATAAACCTAAGACATATAAACTAAACTAACAAAAACACATTCATTCATATGAGTTGCAAGAAGAGAGGAAGTAAGGAAAGACTGAGTTTAAGAGAATGAAAATGTGAAATCCCAATTCTAAAGCAATAGGTGCTATTGCATCGACTTGAACAACCATCAATCAAAAAATTAACTGGAGGTTTGTACTAGCGTTGCTTTTCTTCACTACGGGATTGCCCCAAAAGGGCCAAGGTTGTTGGTTGGCTGGAAGTCAGTCATTGTGGAAACCTTGGGAAGTGGGCGGGGGCTGAAGAAAAGCGAGGTGCGGTCCGTTTGCAGTTGATGCAGTGCAGTTCCCACTCTCACAGGAAGAAAAGAAAGTAAAGAAAAAAAGAAACGAGACTAGATTGGTTTTCTTGTCATCGTGGCTAGGCAGCAGTGCTTGCTGAAGCATGTGACACAAGCCTGGAGAGTTAAGAAAGATTTACAAGAGTAAGAGCGTAAGAGAGCGATTTGAATAGCGTCCTGAGATTTAAACTCATCTTTGGACGTATCCAAAATCGCTTTATAACCAATAGAGATCATTCTGGCTAAGGGGTGTCTAAATCTAAGAATGTTATCTTTCCAGCCACATGCCCTGAATTTTCCCGCTTTTGCAGAGAATAATTTGGACATGATTCATTTAACATGAAATTGATACATCTGACTAAGAATTGGAGGAAAATAACATTTCAAGCAAGAAAACTGAAACAAAAACATACCAAAAACGGCTATTAAGGTACAAACCATTCGTAAGTTCTTGAAACACATATGGAATGAGTGATTAACACATGATGATTAAATGTGTGGGATGCATATGATATGCAGTTATGCATATCAGGGATTCAAGTTCATATTAGTATATTTTCAGGCCTAAATAGGCATGAAAATGCAGTTTTGGGTCAGTTTTGTGAAGGGAAGGATTAATGATCTCAGGAATTTCAGGCTCTCTGAAATTGGGGGAGGGAGGTCTGTTCGACAAAATCTTTAGTTATATTACCCATGTAAGGATAATGATGATAATGATGTCCTGTGTCTTTGACCATTCTCTTGGTTATTTGCACAATATTGACAATCTCCTTCCTGATTTGGAATCCTCAATATGTGTTCTTTTGTGCATGTTCAAGTTGTTCTGTGACAATGTCTGTTGCCTCAGTTAGAACACGAGGCATCCTGCGCTGATTTACGACATCCTGTGTCGTTGTGGAATTTGGCTCCTCGTGTTTCAACGTTCTGATCGAATCTTTACGTGTCTGATTCACTCTGATGCACTACAGAGGCAAATCCGCAATACAAAAGTCCAACTGGCACTTCCAGCAGATCATCACAGAGGGTCATGTTTTTCGACTTCTCTAGTGCATTTAACATGATGAGATCATCACTGCAAAAGAATAAGCTTACGGAAATGCAGGTGGACGCCCCACTGGTAGCTTGGATTACGGACTATTTAACAAATCGACCACAGCATGCCCAACTGAAGAGCTGCTGCTCTGATAACATCCTGAGCAGTATGGGTGCGCCACAGTCCTATCACCCTTCATCTTCAGTCTCTACACGTCTGACTTCAGGTACAAGTCTCATGTCACCTGCAGAAAGTCTATGATGACTCTGCCATTGTGGGCTGTATCAGGGATGGACACGAGGAGAAATACAGGAGTGTGGTGGAGGTTGAGTGGTGTGAGCTAAACCATTTACAGCTTAACATCACAAAGGAACTGGTTGTGGACTTATGGAAGCAGGCTCCTTACATGCATGTCATCATTAGAGGAGCTGACGTGGAGGTAGTTGAGGACTACAGGTACCTGGGGGTGGAGGTTGAGTGGTGTGAGCTAAACCATTTACAGCTTAACATCACAAAGGAACTGGTTGTGAACTTATGGAAGCAGGCTCCTTACATGCATGTCACCATTAGAGGGGCTGACGTGGAGGTAGTTGAGGACTACAGGTACCTGGGGGTACACATTGACTGTTAACTGGACTGGTCTAAGAACACCAATGCTGTTTTCAAGAAAGGGCAGTGTCTGCTTTTCCCACTGAGGCAGCTTAGGTCTTTCAACGTATGCAGGAACATTCTGACCATGTTCTATCACTCTGTGGTAGAGAGTGTTGTGTTTCTTTGCTGCTGTGTGCTGGGGCAGTGGAGCAGCTGATGCAAACAGGCTGAACAAGCTGATTAAAAAAGCTGGTGCTCTCCTGGGTGTCAGTCTGGAGAACCTGGCAGAGGTGTCTGAGAGGAGAAGGCTAAAAAAGCTTCTCGGGGTCTACAATTTTCAGCATAGGTGCATTTCTACTGTGAGAGACAGAATCCAAAAAGAAAATCCAGAAATCACATTGTATGATTTAAAAAAAAAAAAAAATTATTTGGGAATTACTGTGTCAAGTAAGTATTTGATTGTTTGATTGATTTGATTGATTGTCCAATTGTAATATTTGGTACAGAAGCCATTGTTAACAGTTACAGAGGTCAAACGGTTCCTGTAGTTCTTCACCAGGTATGCATACACTGCAGGAGGGATTTTGGCCCACTCCTCCATACAGATCTTCTCTAAATCTGTCAGGTTTCAGGGCTGTCACTGAGCAACATAGAGTTTCAGCTCCCTCTAAAGATTTTCAATTGGATTTAAGTCTGGAGACTGGCTAGGCCACTCCAGAACCCTGACATGCTTCTTATGGAGCCACACCTTGGTTTTCCTGGCTGTGTGCTTTGAACGCATGTGTGGGTCATTGTCATGTTGGAAGACCCAGCCATGACCCATCTTTAATGCTCTGACTGAGGGAAGGAGTTTTTTGCCCAATATGTCACAATACATGGCCCGCTCATCCTCTCCTTAATACAGTGCAGTCGTCCTGTCCCCTGTAAAGAAAAACACCCGCAGAGCATGTTGCTTCCAGCCCCATGCTTCACTGTAGGTATGGTAAAATATGCTCCTCTTTCTTTCCGTCATTTAGAACAGCCAAAGGTGCTTGCGCTTTGGAACTATACTCTCTTTCCAGAGTAATAATCAAAGAATTTTGCTGCCGTACCACAAGTGAAGCAGGCGCAATGATATTACGCCTGGAATGAGAGTGTAGTTCCTAGTGATATCAGCCTAGAAAATCCAAAACTTTACATTTTTCACCAGTCTTAGTACACGATGCAACTACAGAAGAGTCAAGTTTGAAATAGATGTAAATAAATTTTTAAATATCGAAACACTTTAGTCATTTTATAGCGCGACGCTAGCTGGTCTCATCGGATTCAATGATTTATGCTAAGTTATGCTAATTTTGGGACCACCAGACCCGGCGATCGGCTGAATGGATTCAAAAATGGTAAAACACATCTGTACAACTCTAGGGATGTTGGAAAATGAGCCTATTTCCAAAAAAAGTGGAGTGTTCCTTTAATTGTAGAAATAGTCTTCCGTTTATTGAATATATATATGGAATTTTTTTGCATTGCAATTATGACAGTTATAGGAAAATGTGCTTAAATGTGCTAAATATAAAGATATATATCTGCTGTAAAACTACAAAATAAATATTTATGTGTTGTGTACACTTGTCATGTATATATAGATAGATGTATAAACACACACACATGCAATATAAATATTTTTAAAAAATACATGTAAATATTAATATTCATATAATTTATAATATGTACACAATATTTTATTATTTTTACATATATTTATTATTATTATATTATAATATTTGTTATATTAATATTTATCATTAGGGCTGTAAAATACATAATAAAAAATTACATAAGAACACACATATATTTATATATATATATATTTATATAATACTCTGTAGCGAGGCTCATCATCACAGAAAAAACAGGCAGATAGAAGAGGAAAAGGGTGGTGTCTAAAATTAGCCCGGTTCAATGATAACCCAGACACAGACATATACACAGCCTATCACAGCCTTATGGAAGCTCTCAGTGGGGCTTCATGTGAAACACAGGAAAAGAACTGGCTGCAATCATCGTCTAATCATCTTCTCGCTGTGCATAATCCACACAGCCTACATTCACAGCGCATGCAGAACTCGATGCATGAACATGAACAGCAGGTGACAAACACAACTTGAGTCCCAGCATCGTATTTTTATATACTTCCCATGTGAAATCTGAGAAAGGGGAACAGGAACACAGAAGCACAGTACTTTGAAGAATCAAACCACAAAGCTGTTGCATGATATTCTTATCTAGAACTGAACTAATAGTCAGCATGAAACGCTTAATGTAACACAAGTGACATAAGACTGAAACAGTCATCCGTTTCCAAAGTCTGCACTCTTCTAGAAGACATACCTACAGATGACGATGTTTAGAAACCTTGCTAAACATCCCGTGCATTTCACAGTGAAGACATCATCCCTTGTTTTTCTGTTCCCCCTCGTCCTGCTCTCTGTTTCCCTCTAATGCCTATTCTCTGTGACGCTTGGCACAAGCACTAGAGGAGTTTATAGAGGGCAGTTTTTTCTGGTCACAGCTGATAATGAGCCAGGCCAAATGTACATCCGCAGACGTGAGGCATTTTATTAAGAGAGGCTCGCTTAGTCAGTTTACATACGGTCGGTCTAGATCTGCAGCCTTGTTAGTCTCGTTGTCGGATATAGTCGTGACTCAGAGACACTTCCTAAATCTGTTGACTTGATGTGCTGCCTGTCCATGTGCATAAGGAGTAAAGGAGTTTAAACTTAACAGGCATTGACCACCCTATAGGCTAGCCTATATTTAAAAGTAAATGTTGTTTTTGTTGCCTGTATGTACATTATCTCTGTTGTGATTGGCTAAACTGCTAAATAATGAGAAGGCCAATTATATAATATTGTAAAAAAGTAGCAAAAGTTTTTGTTGTTTTCCCCCCAGAAATTAATACCTATTCATTGCAAGCTTATTTCCACAGAGAATTTACATACAGTAATACATGAATTGCCTACATGCATATATACAGTACATATAGATAATTATAATTCTAGTTTGTATCTCACAATTAAGACTTTTCAGAATTGTGAGTTTAATTTTGACTTATAATCTCACAATCCACAGTTATTTTATATCAGAGTTGTGAGAAACAATATCACAACTTAATTGTATTAAATGTACCAAAAATGACAGTAAAGACATTTATAATGTTCATATGTTAAAATGATTTCTGTTTCAAATTTCTTGTAAAATTATTTTCTAGTGACACTAAAAAATGAGTAATGATGCTGAAAATTCAGTTTTGCATCACAGGAATAAAATGCATATTAAAATGGAAAACAGTTGTTAAGAACTGTAATAATATTTCCCATTTTGGTTACACTTTAGAATAGGGGTCCAAAATAATGCATTAGTTAAGCATTAATTAATGGTTAATTTGTTCACAAT
>JAUCMT010000053.1:11250976-11267937 GCA_032357475.1 Enteromius thamalakanensis | reverse complement strand
GGGTCCATGTGCACAGTACAGTTCTAATCCGATTCACGATCAGATTAAGATAATTTGCGCATGAAAACGTGGCTATTGTTTGCTGAGTTCACACTGACCTTCATCTAAAGACTTTCTGATTGATTGTCAATAAATATTTTACTGCATCTGCAAAACTCCTTATTCATCCGTCACAACTACTGGGTGAAATTTTAGCTGACTTCATGTTGCTAAAATTGTTTGGTTTCAAATTACTTTATTGAAAGTAGCAAAGTCAACAAATCTTTTTTTCTGTATAATTCTGTATAAACAGCACACAAATATTACTCATTATTTTACTTTCACCATATCTCTCCTGTTAATAAGTATTGAGTTATGATTTGTAAACAAACTTTAGCATAGCATAGCTTGATTTATTATTTGAAAAGAATCTATTCAAATGCATTTGAATTGAGATTTAAAGTATGTCAGGTACTGATTTGTCAACTCCAAACAGACAAACATTTCTCAACTCAACATGAGACAAATATCTAAAACCTTATTGATTTCTTTCGTAATGCAAATAAGTTGGGGTTTTCTGGTCAGCAGTGTTTTCCACGTCTACAATGCACAAACACATTGAAGCAATATCATGACTACCTTTCTTTACAAATGTCATCTAGTAGTTTCTACAATTTTTGGTTTATTTGGTTGGCATTTGATTCAGGCAAAAGCACTATCTGGAATACTGCAAAGAAACTGACAGTGTTTTTTGACAGTTTTCTGAGTTCATCAGGTCACACACTACCAGTAAATTCACTCATGTATTCCCAGACCACCCAATTGTGTGTGTGTGTATAAGTCAACTTGCCCTCTTCACATCTGTTGTGATTGGCTGACTGCTCTGATGCTTCTTCATTTAAAGAGGGGACGCATCTACCCCGTTTTGATTGTCAATTTCCAGGGATCCAAAATGAAGGGGCTGCAGTGGACACTGCTCGGGGTTTTGTGCTGTGTTGGCATCGTGTCTTGTATACGGAGGGAATATTTTTTTGCCATTAAGGAGATTCAGTGGGATTATGCTCCTAGTGGTAAAAATCTGATTCAGAACAAAACCATAAAAGAAGATGAGTGAGTAAAAACTTTGAGCTATGGGTTCAGTGAACTCAGTGAAAATAAAAGAGCTTATTGATGCCAAAGAAGAACTTTTGGTAAAACTTTATTTTAAGGTGTCCGTAATACAGATACATAGTGCATAGTAGTAGCCGTTGTACTCAAATAAAACAAAATGTTCTTACCATTTAACTAAGTTATAATTTAACAGTTTGTATTTACAGTTTGTAATTATTTAGATATAAAAGGCTGCTACTGTTATATTAGAATTACAGAATATTACACAGGGATAAACTATAAACTAAACTTCATGTGTATTTATACTTTACATCTTACCTAGCTGCAAATATTTTAGTACACAGCTTTAATACATGTAACACCTTTCTTATTACATTAAAATGATAGAATATTACACTGGCATGAGCTTAAAATAAAGAGTATCTAGTTTGTACTTAAGTGTACGTAGCTGTGTAAAAGACTCGGTCAGTAACATATGTGAAACATTAGCTGCCTGTTACATCTACATAATGACAAACTATTCCATAACTTAGTTACATAATAAGTACATTTTATTTCATGTAAGAAAAATGGCTACTACTAAGTACCTAATTAGGTAATTAATAATTAATGTTAATAATTATGTCATTTTATGACACCCTAAAATAAGTGTTAAGTGTTACAAAACCTTTTTTTTTTCTAAATGGTTCTATAAAGAACCTTTCTTTTTCACAGATTATAAAAAAAAAAATACGGAAGAGATGGTTCTTAAAACAGCCTTTGACTGAATGGTTCTTTGTGTGTTTTTTTATAGCATCACTATAAAGAACCTTTTAAGCATTTTATTTTTTAATAGTGTATGCACTTAGGATAACATTTTATCACACGTGTAATCATTTAAATACACTCCAGCTGCAATTTAGAACAGATGATTGTCTATAGCCTTCAGATCATTGATAGAAGTTTCACTTGTACAGTATATTGTTCCTTTATTGCTCAACAATTACTATGCCAGTGAAAGTCACTGCATTGCTACTCATTTTAATGAAGTTGTATTGCTGCTTCATACAGATTATGTTTGTTGTATGTTAAAAAATAATTATTTAAAACAATAAAGATGCATGAACTCTAGTTGCTTTGTTTCTGCAGATAGTTGTATCTGTGAATGCAGCTTTAGAGTCTAGGTCTTCAACAAACACAAACCCTAGGTGGTTGTACTTCATTTTGATATTCACTTTAGACTTTCTATAACTATAAATAAATCTGTAGGTTTAGGGATAGTAGAATAAGTTGGCAAATACTTGCAAAATTTCTAATAGTCAGTATGTTTTTATGTTGTGGATCCATCAAAATAAAGTGTTTGAAGATATTAAGCAGACAGTCTTATAATACTCTAATAACTGCTAGTTGACATGTAGTTGCAAAGTTATGTACTTTTAGTAGAATATCTAAAATGGACTTTTGAAATAAAGTGTAAACCCATAGGGTTATTACAATTTTCACCTCACCATATTTACCTTTCTGAGTAAGTGCATGTAAAAAAAAACTAAAAATGTTGTTTCTGTGTTTGACAGAGAAGCACAAGTGTTTCTAGAGAAGGGAGAAATGCGGATCGGCAAGGTGTATAGGAAAGCAGTGTACCAGCAATATACTGATGCCAACTACATGCGAGAGATAGAAAAACCCAAATGGCTGGGCTACCTCGGACCCCTCATTAGTGCAGAAGAAGGTGACACAATTATCGTGCATCTGAAGAACTTGGCCAGTCGACCGTACTCCATCCATCCACACGGCCTCAGTTACAACAAGACTCATGAAGGTGTGTATTTATTTATTAGATCATGCTAGCTCTGGCTCACAAATTGAAAACTGTAAATGTATGATTTCTCTTCAGGAGCACTTTATCCTGACTCATCAGAAAAGGTGGAGAAAGCCGATGATTCAGTGGCGCCTGGGAAGTTATTCACCTACATTTGGACCCTGCCGCCTTCCCATAGTCCTGGAAAAGATGACACTAACTGTCTGACCAGAATATACCACTCCCATGTTAACGCCCCCAAAGACATTGCTTCAGGTCTCATTGGACCTCTCATTATATGTAAAAAAGGTACAAACTTTTCTCTTCACTTCAAGGTTCAAATATCCGGATGTCTCAGTAATGTGGGCTTAAATATAAGCACCTTTAAGGTATCACTTTAAAAAAAATGATAGTTTTACGGGACGTCACTCTTATAGGAAAGCTTCCTAACCATTAGTTTGTTTTACGCAATTTGCATTAAGTAGTAATGTAGTAAATCTGAGTTAGTTCATTAAGAGCTTCCTCAATAAACTAGTTATTAAGATATTTGTTAAGTTTAGGTATGGGGTCAGATTAAGTAATCTAAAATATGGTCATGCAAAATAAATAGCCGTTAGTTTAAATGCTACTGTTATAAGTAAATAGGTAATAGTGAAAATTGGACATTAAAATAAAGTGTTACCTATTTTGACATGATAGTTTTGTCAATTTACAGGGTCTCTAGATGTGCATGGGGACAAAACAGCTGACTATCTTTACACCCTCATGTTCACTGTGTCTGATGAGAACCTCAGCTGGTACCTGGATGAAAATATCAAGACCTATTGCACAGCTCCTGCCAAAGTCAAGAAGGACGATGAAGGCTTCCAGGAAAGCAATAAAATGCACTGTGAGTTCTGTAATAATGTCTCAGAATAACGACTGTATATCTAATGCACAAATATTTATTAAAAATATTATGTACTTTACTGTAGCTATCAATGGGTATGTCTATGGCAACCTGCCAGACCTTAGTATGTGCATGGGCAATAAGATCCACTGGCATTTGTTTGGGATGGGGAACGAGGTGGACATCCACTCAGCCTTCTTTCATGGACAGATCCTGACGGAAAAAAAGCAGCACGTTGACACCGTCAGTCTGTTCCCAGCTACTTTTGTTAATGTAGAGATGGTGGCAGATAACCCCGGCCAGTGGCTCCTCAGCTGCCAGGTTAATGATCATCTGAAAGGTACAGATAGAAACTATGGATGCATTCTGCATTGTTATAATTGCTGTGTTGCATTTAATGACATTTCTCCCCACTTTTAGCTGGCATGCAAGCCATTTTTGAGATTAAGAAGTGTTTCCCAAATGTACATAAACCCAGACCATTTGGAGAAGTGAGGCAGTATTACATTGCTGCTGAGGAAGTAATTTGGAATTATGGGCCAACAGAGATAAACCAGTATTCAGGGAAGAAATTAGTTGATGACAGGTAAACCTTTTTTTTTTTTTTACGCTGATAGACTGATTGTAAGTAAATGTCTTTGTGTCCTTGCATCTGAGCTTGTGTCTCTAAATATCCACAGTGTATCTGATACTTTCTTTGAAAGCCGTAATGATCGCATTGGGGGCAAATACAAGAAGGTCCAGTATGTGGAATATACTGATGACACCTTTACCAAACGAAAAGAGAGGACCACTGAGGAGGAGCACCTGGGAATTCTAGGTATTAAAACTAAATTTTTATGGGTACACAAATGTTGTCAACAAGCAGAACAGATATATATTCACTGATCTTGAATTAATGTTTTTTTAGGTCCAGTCATCAGAGCAGAGGAAGAGGACACAATTAAAGTGACATTTAGAAATAAAGCAAATAGACCCTACAGTATTCAACCTCACGGAGTGCAGTATAGCATAGAAATGGATGGAACTCTCTACCACAATGTCCTGGAAGGTAAAGGATAAATCTTTTGGAACAAATGTATAAAAATGTAAGACCTAAACTAAAAATCCTTCTTTTACATTCTATGTTTTTATGCAGAGTCATACACTGCCAAGAAGCTTCGTGAAATCAAGAAAGAAGCAAGTAAGATATGATATACAGAAACATTTGGAAATGAAGGAATAACGTTGTCTAACAAGTCTAATATTGAATTTAGGCCAGGGATCATTGCGCAAAAGTGTATTTACCAGTCCTGGCTGGACTCAAACACATCAGTCCAAATCCATGAGAAAGCAAAGTCCTAAATTTTCTGGGTATTTGTCTCATTGTGAACAACTTACCAGTTCATGTTAAAAAAATCTCTTCATTCACTCGCATTCATCTATTTATTAATCCATTAAATTTCTAAACTAAAATTGTAGGCTCAAAAGAATGCTTTCCCAGTGTATATAGTCCAGTCAAAAAGACCTATAAAAGTAGATACTGCTATCCCATGGGTATCAAACCCTGCACCTGGAGGGTGCTGTACTGCAGAGTTTATCTTGAATCCTAATATCCTACATAAAAACACACCTAAAACACCTAAACATGATTTTAGGATTACTAGAAACTTCTAGGAAAGTTTGTTGGATCTGGTTGGAGCTGAACTTTACAGGACATTGACCCTGAAGGGTCAGTACCAGCAATGCTATCATCCAGTAGTTCTTTTCACATAGTGTCTGTGCTGTCAAGTCAATGATATCAACAAATATTCAATTTCCTCATTCATATTATTTTTGAGTAAAACCAAGTATGGTCCTTCATGTTATTTATATGGCAAAACTTAAATAACTAAATCTAGAAATCTAGAATCTATAAATGTTGAAGATGTTGTTCATGTCTTTCAGGAGTGGTCGAGCCACTTCCTGCTGCACTGGTTCGTCCCGACACCACGTACCAGTATGAGTGGGTGGTTCCTAAGGAGGGAGGACCAACTGAAAAAGATCCAGATTGCCTCACCTACATGTACTACTCAGCAGTGGATCCCATTCGAGACACCAACTCTGGGCTGGTTGGACCTCTTCTGATCTGCAAACCAAAAACTCTTAAATCAGGAAAGCAGGTGTGGGAGGTGGACAATGAGCATTTTAACATTTGTAAAATGTGTACTGCTTTATTAGCAGCTATCAGCATGTGGAGAACTTTGTGATTTTCTTCAGAGTTCATAGCTTTTAGGGTCTTGCTATTTCCCATCAACAGACTTGCAGCCATTCAAGGTCAAAGAAACTATTTCGTTGTCTTATGATACACATTTATTTTTACCTTATTTCCACAATGACTCCCAGACAATTTGTTCAACAGTTAATTTTTCCAATACTTCTTTGTGTACAGTGTTGAAGTGGATATTTTTACTGCTCTAAAAGTGGCACTTAGTGGCAAAGAAAGAAGTTGCATTTTCATTTAGAATAAAGCGAAAAGACCAAAAACAATGTTTAGTTTTAAACATGAAATGGCTTGAGATTTTTTTTTTTTTTATAGTTTCAATGATGAAGAGTCTTCTCTAATTTTCTAAAGAAAATAACTTTATACAGGCACATTTTAATTTAAAACTTTGCAGGATGTTGTTTAGCTTTGACGAAAAATTTATATCAATATTCCAGAAAAACGTGGCCAAAGAGTTTCACCTTCTTGCAACTGTGTTTGATGAGAACCTGAGCTGGTATTTGGATGACAACATACACAGATTCGCAAAACAGCCCAAATCTGTAAAGAAAGAAGATGAAGACTTTCAAGAGTCCAATAAAATGCACTGTAAGCACTAGTCAAAACATTATTTTACAATAGCATTTCTGCAGTACACAAACCATATATTTTTTTTCATTTTTACCCAAAGTAATATTTGTTTTCCATTCACAGCGCTCAATGGATACATGTATGGGAATCTGAAAGGCTTGAGTATGTGCAAAGGTGATAAGGTATCTTGGCATCTGTCCGGACTAGGATCAGAGGCTGACATCCACGGACTTTATTTTGAGGGCAACAGGTTCCTCTTCAAAGACACCAGGAGAGACACCATCAACGTCTTTCCTCATATCTCTCACACTGTCATAATGGAGCCTGACAGCATGGGTACAGTCCCATCTTTTCTATTTTTTATCTTCTGTGAACCTCAATAAACGTTATTAGATTTATGCTTTAAGGAATAGTTCACCCAAAAATGAAAATGACTGCATATTTTTCTCACCACCAAACCAACCTAGGTGTATATGATTTTGTTCTTTCAAACGAACAGAGTCAGTTTTTTTTTTTTTTTAATCCTGGCTCTTCCAAGCTTAAACGGCTGTTGCTGGAAATAAGTTTTTTAGGTTATAATTTTAAAACTAGAAATATTTATTTAAAAAAAAAAACATCAATCTGCTTCAGAGAACATGTGATAACCTCCCGAAGGTGTATATATATATATATATATATATTTATATATATCTACTTTGCAGAGCTTCAAAATCAAAGCCGTCATGCACCAGCATTGCCAAGCTTGGAAGAACCAGGATAGATTTTTTAAAAACTCTGACTGTGTTTGTCTAAAAGTCACATGCACTTGATGGCTGAACCATTCCTTTAAAACAATAAAATCAACATTGTTTATTCATTATAATGTAACATTGTGTCTCCAGGACAGTTTGAGGTGGTATGTAAAACCACAGATCATTATCATGGGGGAATGAGAGCCAATTATACCGTGGAGAAGTGTAGCTTCTGGAGCCGTCAGTCTGAGATGATGCTTCAACAGAAGAAGTATTACATCGCTGCAGTTGAGATGGACTGGGACTATTCTCCCACTCGTGCATGGGAGGAAAAGATGCACCATGGTCTGAAAGACAGGTATACCAAAGTTCTTCAACAGAACTCAGAAATCCCATTTGCAAACACAAGGCATTTAAAAACATCATTGGTGTTTGCACCATTAATGCTAAAACTTGGTTATATGCCAAGAATCAACATGTACATGTAAGCAATATTTAAGAATTATTGTGTTGTGTAAGATTATTACAGTTGCAAGTAACATACAGTAAGATTATAATGAACAATAGCTGCACTAATGCCAGTATGCCACAAACTCCAATATTTCTTTAATGAGTTCTAACAGACTGTGAACAAGTAGTTTGTAGTGTAGTGATGTTTTGGACTAAATTAAGGATACAAAGGTCATTCAGGCAATAGAAGAACACTGTTGTGCATGTCAGTAAAAAGTGAATACAATATCTAGATCATATTTACTTTAATATATTCAGCCCAGGCATTGAGTTCCTCAAGAAAGAAGGCAAATTCATTGGTTCAAAATATAAAAAGGTGCTGTACCGAGAGTACACTGATGAAACCTTCACGAAGCCCAAGGAAACATCTGCTGACATGGAACACTTGGGAATTATGGGTAAATATGAATAGAATATGCAGTACAGCAATAGTTGATTCATAATTTGATGTGTTTGAAAACATGAACATACAAATATGATCATCTCAGGACCCATGATCCATGGTAAAGTGGGAGAAAAAGTGAAGATTGTGTTTAAGAACATGGCTAAGAGGCCGTACTCCATACATGCCCATGGAGTTAAAACGGAGAGCCCTCAGGTGGCCCTGACACGTCCAGGTAAGATTTGACCTTTGAATTTAGAATGTTCATATTGTTCATCAAGTCTAAATGTATTTGTTGTATACTCAAGGTGAAATTCAGACTTATACCTGGTACCTCCCAAAGAATTCTGGGCCGACAGAACAGCAAGAGGAATGCAGTGTTGGAGCATATTACTCCACCGTGGATGTTATAAAGGTATCAAGAGAAACAAGTTCAAAACCAGTGTGACGTTTTCTAAAAACTAATGACCTTGCTTTCTACTATGGCAATTCATAGCTATTTTACCTTTTGGCAAGTTGGTGGTGAATTCATATTAATTCATAAATCATTTGTACATTTTCTAAGAATTGGTCTTGGAAGGCAACGCAGAAGTTGTTTTAGAAAGCAGCCAGAGTCTGATTGTATTCTCATGTAGGACATGTACAGCGGTTTGATAGGGCCGCTGGTCATCTGCAAGAAGAGCCTGGCTCGCACGCTGGGGCTGAAGAAAGAGATTGAAGAGTTTGCTCTTCTTTTCTTGGTCTTTGACGAGAATGAATCTTGGTATTTGGATGACAACATCAAAGCTCATGTTAAAAACCCTCCCAAAGATCTAAAGGAGGATGCAGAGTTTATCGAAAGCAACAAGATGCATGGTGAGTTCACTGCTTTGGGTTGAAAAGTTTTGGTCATGGTTTTTGAGGACACTTTTCAAATAATTGAGAACATCTCACATCAATGCTTAACCCTGAGAAATTACATCTTTTAATTAAAACCCCCTCAGCATTAAAAAACTCCCTCAGCATTAAATGTATTATTCATTAAATGGTCTTATGCAACAGGACCAAAATCTTAGAAGTGCTGATGATAAATTAACTGTAAATTTATTGTTTATCACAGGAATCAATGGATTAGTTTACGGCAACCTTAAAGGCCTGAACATGAAGATTGGGGATAAAGTATACTGGTATCTGATGGGAATGGGAAACGAGGTGGACATACACACTGTACACTTTCACGGCCACAGCTTTGATTACAAGGTACTACTACAGCCATCCTATTCAGTTTTTCTTCATTAAATGTAAATATCTTTGAGAGCATCAATGTGAGCACTGCACTTTCCCGCAGGTCAGCGGCACGCATCGAGCAGACGTGTTTGATCTGTTCCCTGGGACATTCCAAACAGTCACCATGCGTCCGGTGTATTCTGGCACCTGGCTTCTGCACTGCCACGTCACCGACCACATCCAGTCCGGAATGGAGACCACGTACACCGTGCTCGAGAAAGATGGTAAGTGTCGTACAGAATAACATGTTTTACACTTTTATGCAAAGATTACTCTTCAGCTCTTTAACACATCAAGCAAGGGCAGCGCATGTTGTCACATGGGGTCATTGACTTCAGAACTGTAGTTACACAAACATTTGTTTTCTGGATAGTTTGGGCATATTTTAGAAGCTACACAAACTAACCAGTATACATGTTGTTTGTTTTTTTTTAGGAAAAAGGAGGAAATCCCCGGGTTCAATATAAATGTATTGGTGTTTTGTTAACACTTGCCTTTGATTTTTCTAAATAAAGACCTATAGTTCTTTGAGTTATTTTGTGTTTGCAATCAAGCAGAAAAGCATTCCTGTCCTGCTTAGCGATACTGTTAAAAGTCAACATGGCATTAAAAGTGACTTCTGTAATCTGACAAATTTTATTAGATGGTAAAAAATCTAAGGTTAAAAATTTTTAATCTTTTTTGCACAAGGTATTAAATAGAAAGTAAAGTAGTAATAGTAATAGTAAGAAAATAGTAAAAGGCATTAATTTTGTTACTTAAGCTTTGAAATATAATATAAACTATTTGCAAAATCAGCTGCACACAAGATTCTGTATTTGAATGTAATTTAATAACAATAATAATATATATTTTTTAAAGGACACTTTTTAATGTTCATTCTAAAATATCAGATCAAATGAGATGACAGCTGCATTATGGATAATGTGCAAACAAATATCTAACAAAAAAAGTACATGCTTAACAAGAAAAAATAATATTAATTGTACATAATGTCATTTTACATATGATGATTTATTTTTGTAGTCTGTATTTGTCAGAATATATTGTTTTCTATAGTTTTACAATAATAAGGAGAGTACCTGTTTTTGAAGTAAACTTAAAAAAGTGCTATTCCAGTATATGAAAGATTGTAACATGCATTTCTAATTAGATCATTTTCACAGCAGTCACACATAACTAATGAGATGAAGAAATAATTTTTTGGCTATCAGCATTCAAAGCAGCAGTGTAGATCCAGATCTTGTCTTTGAACAGGTTTAGTGTTGATTCACTGATTTTCTAAAATGTGGTGCGATTTTATTGGCTGCATTCAAGTAGATGAGGCAGGAAGAAATGAGCCGTTCCATCATCTGGCAACAAGTCGAGGAACTCCAGCGGGTTCAGTTCCTTGGCCGCCACAACCAGAGTTTCTGTGAAAGACAACGTTTTCTTAAGCAGCAGAATTCACTCAGTCGCGTACAAAAGCATAACAAATCTGCTACCTTTGAGGACTGAAAGGAGGACTGTGTTGTCATTTCCGGTTGTCCTTATCCTGTCACACACCTCAGGGAAAAGCTTCTGCCACCACAGAGACTGGAGAGAGAGTAGTTTTGAGAAATCAACTGACAGCCAGTGAAGTCAAGTCACCAATTGTCAAAGTTTTTTAAAGATTTCAATTTATTTGATGTACATTTTTCCTGTAACACTGAAAATGCAATTCACACATATTACCAAAGTAAAAAAAAACAATAAGTCAATGTTTGTAACGTTAATGGCATTGAATCATCATCCCTTTTGGACCCGCAAATAAGTGTTAAGTTTATATTTAGACATTAACACTTATACAAACACCTTTGAGAGTGTGCTGACTAACTGCATCGCTGTCTGGTATGGAAGCTGCATCCTGCCGTTTACATTCACGTAATGTCAATGGATTTTTGTCATAGTTTTTGTCATTTTAAATTATTTTCGTTCGCTATCGTCTTGTTTTCATTGGTGAAAATTTTTCGTCAATGAAATTAACACTGATGTCCACACAGCCAACTCTTTGGCTCACTTCATGTTGCTTATGCACCAATTTTTTTAGCATGCGACACACATGCTAATGAATGATGTAGGATCTGCTGCGACCTATATTTACAGTGACTGGCTGAGACGGAGGAAGAAAAAAAAACTTTTTTTTCCCGATTTTTTCAGTATCGATGCCGATATTCGATCCTAATTTCGGATCGGTGCACTTTGATTCAATGGTTGCATGCCATCAGTGTAAGAAGCCTCATCCCGAGAGCAGTGAAGTCTGTTACCAGCTTGTCATTCTGTAGCTCGTGGTTGGCGTAGGAGATGATGGCTCCAGGACATCGGTCTAGCAGTCTGTGGATGGATGTCTCGTGTTGACCCAGTTTGGTGGCGCAGAGCACGTGCACACTGAGACCGGTGCTGTCAGAGTCAGACAGCTGCTCCAACAGAGGCAGGATGGACGAGACCTCCAGCGTTGGGCCACACAGCAGAGACTGCACATAGAGAGCAGAGAGTGACACATGCACTAACTTTACACCACTTCATCTGAATGCTAGTAGTAAACTAAATATCTTTACTGTGTTTCATATCAGAAAGGAATCGACAGTGACACTAGGCTAAGTAAATGAGGACAGATCTGTCATTTTTTTGTGCGGACTGTCCTTTTAAAGCAGTGTCCTTAATATTTATTTCCTGCATTCAACGATATGGCTTGCCAAAAAGAGAGAGATCTAGTAGTACACACCTGAAGTTTGTGCAGGTCCTCCTGTTGGTCATGTGTGATGTTGAACTGGAGAGGAGTCAGGATGCTCACCCATGGATACAACATTCCATAATGAGAGCAAGAGTTTATCTGGACATGAAAAAAAAAACATTTGATAAGTTTCAAACCAGATTAAGGAACATAACCTTATTTAGCTTATAGTATTTGTTTTTTAATTAGCTACTTTGGCTAAAATAACTATTATTTGTTTTAATATTGATTTGAAAACCTTGTTTAAACTGGATTTTTACTTTGGATTTGTACTGGATTTGTACTAAACAGTAGCGTCCAGACTTTGATCACTGACAAAATACTCCCAACGAATCACCTGTGAACTGAACATAATATTAAATAGCTTGTCATCGATCTACAGCTCTGTGAATGAACTTCTTATTGAACGGCATTAGGAGCCGGGGGAGTCTGCTGTTGCAAATATTAGACCGATTATATAGAGCATCCCTTATTTTGTCCATAGAAATGCCATGTTTATTGCTGTAACATTAATTAGACAGTTAATCATGCCTAACAAAATTGATCATCTGTGAATGAACCAGTGCTTTATTTGGAAACAGGTGATGGAGATTTACTGCTAATCAAAGAACTGGTTTTACTGACGAGATGTGCATAATGTATTGAGGGATGTATCAATATATCACTTAATAATGATTTATTAAACGATAAATTAATAAATTAACCCCTCCCTTTGACGGAGAGATCTGCGTGATGCGGTCAATATAGCCAAATGTGAGACGAAACAGCAGCTTTTGGATAATGGATTCATAAGAGGATGCTACAAACAGAGCCTCCCAGAAATCCACCAGTAGCTGAGGACATCAGCCTTCACATCAGCCTTACACAGCTCCTGGCAGAGAGTAGTAGTTATTTATTTTATTGTTAGAAATATTTAAAACAGACTTAAATGTTGTTTTCTTTTTTCTACCCAATAGTACTGTTTTATATACTATATATTATTGCAATATTTATTGAGATTAAGTTTTTATTACAAGTTGTATTTTTTTATTTGTTAATTATCTATTAATTTGTACAAATTGTTTTTGTTTAGTTTTTTTTTTAACTTTTCCACAGACCCCAGCATTCAGATGCTGCCCCCTGGTGGTCACTGGACCCCGGTTAGAAAACCCCCCGCCGCAGCAAATACCCAAAACACTCTAGTACTCAACTAGAAATTTGTAACTAACTACTCTTAATGCCTGCTTTGTTAGGGTGCATTATCTCACTCACCAGATCCTCCGCTGTTTTGAGGGCTTTGACAGAGTGATCTCTGCGTGTGATTCGGTCAATATAGACAGATGTGAGACGAAACAGCAACTCTTGGATGATGGAATCATAAGAGGACGCTACTAACAGAGACTCCCAGAAATCAACCAGTAGCTGAGGACTGCTGTCAGCCTCCACACCATCCTTACACAGCTCCTGGCAGAGAGTATTAGTTATTTATTGTATTGTCAAGTCACCATCATAAACTGATGTTAATGGCAAACAGAATTTGTTACATAAAAAACAAGTAAACACAAAAACAACAGTTAAAAGTATACAAGTTTGAAGAAAAAAAAAATTACAAAATACAATTATACAAATCTAAAACATTTTCTGGTAAAAATAAAAAAATTTAAAAATAAAGTATATGGAAGCCCATTTCCACCACTGAAAAAAATTATTAAAATAAAATAAGGTTATTGAGACATTTTATCTCACGATTCTGCCTTTTTTCTCAGTCAATGTGAGATGCAAACTTACAATTGTGACTTTTTTCCCCAGAGTTGCATGTTATTAAACTTGCAATTCTGAGAAAGTCATTGCGAGATTCAAACTCTCAATTCTGACTTTTTTCTCGCAGAAGCAAGTTTTTATCTTGCGATTCTGAAAAAAGTGAACTTCCAATTGCGATGAAAAAAGAATTCTGAGTCACACAAAAGTAAGATACCAAAAAAAAATCCCAATTAGCGGTTATATTTTTATTTAGTGGCGGAAACGGCCTTCCATACCAAGTCAAGTCAAGTCACTTTTATTTCTAGCACTTTTAACAATATGGATTGTAGAAAAGCACCGAACATTATCAAGTAGGAAAATAGAGTGATGGTAATGTATAGTGACGAGTGTAAAATATTTATCAAATGCAGAGGCAGTCTCTGTAGTCAAGACGACGATAATCACTAAAAATCAGATGTCCACCAACTAAGCAAGCCGAGGCGACAGCGGCAAGGAACCAAAACCCCATCCATTAGAGAATGGGGAAAACAACCTTGGGAGAACCAGGCTTAGTTGGGTCCAGTTCTCCTCTGGCCGGACGCCCAGCACCTAATTTCCAGTTCAATTTTAAACACGTTAGATTGTGTAAGGACTTATACCAGTGTAAGCGTACTTCATAAAAAAAAAAAAAAAGTTTTTTACTTGAATTAAAAGTTGTAAATCAGGGGAGAAGAATGCTGTTATTTTTGTTTTCCTTCCACAAAAAAACTGGATCTGGATCATTTCAGCTGTATTGCTGTCTTTGGAGGGTAAGATGACTATCGATTTTCATGAAAAAATATCTTAATTTGTGTTCTGAAAATGAACTAAGGTCTTACAGGTTTGGGACGACATGAGGGTGAGTAATAAATTAAATAATTTTAATTTTGGGGTGAACAAACCCTTTAAGTACTAAAGGCAAAACAAACAACTTTTTTAAAATAAAATACAGTGCAGTAAAAGTATGCTTTTGTAATTTAGCGAAGTAAAGTTTTACAAAGAAAAACACCACACATAAACTACTAAATTTACTTTACTACTGTCCACCTGCAACACACAAACACACACACCTGGAAGAAGAAATCGGCCTCCTCCAGCCTCATCTTGCTGTTCTCGTGCAGCGCCACGACCGCAGCCACCAACAGCCCAACCTGTGTGTGGCGCAGATGCTGGGCCAGTATAGTAGGTAGCACAGCCTTCCCTCGGCCATGCAGCAGCAGCTTGGGTTCCTCTATGAAGCCATACACCTGCAACATCTGGAGATTGCAGTGAACAGAAATTAGGGATTAGGGCTGCTTGACTATGGCAAAAAACATCAGCACTAGTAACAAACAAAAAAGTCCTCAAAAGATACAAACAAAACAACTGAGCTTAAAGGTTTTTTTAGCTAACAGAAACAAATAATCAAACCATCAGCAAAATCTTCACTGTAAGAATAAAACTTTCTTTGTTTTTAATTAAAGCTACAAAAGTTTATTTTCAAGAGCATGAGCAGTATGCAATTTTGAATGTTTCTTTTGATTAATATTAAGCTATTAGTCATAGCAGGATATTAGACTACTGTCACTTTAAGAGCAGCACAGATCCAATTTACTGTTACACATGTATTTTTAATCTCAACTGTTTCTGTTAATTTTTTACATGGCCGATGAAGGTTTACATAAATAATCACTATTTTGTTTGTATTTAATCTCTTAGATGATCACCTTGAGCTAAAAACTGACTTTACAATCTATGTTGTGCTCCATCTCTGAGTGGATACACAGAGTTCCAACTCAAGTTACTGTATTTTCGTAAACTTTGGAGGGTGAAGTTGATGAGTTGCACAACCCTAGGTCAGATGTAATTCTATGGATGTAAGGCTCCTGATGACAGACCTCAGCATGGCGGTCCATCTGCTGCCTGTAGCTGTCCAGGTCACCCTTGCGAAGGGCCAGGGAGGCCATACACAGGGACAGGGTGATGGACGGGGCGCCGCAGGACTCAAGCTGTCTTAGGTGGGTCACGGCATGGTCAGGATCAGCACTTAGCATGGACGGACTGCTCACCACATGAGGAAGCTGAGAGGGCTCAGCCACGCTGAAGATCTCCAGCACTTTATCAGCCACCTCCTGCAGCACAGACACAACACAGAATGACTCTTACAATAACTGTTAAATAAGCAGGTCATAACTAAACAGACTAATCAAGAGGTGTAGTTCGACTGTAATTTTACACTAAATTTAAATACTGTAAATATATTCCAGGTGCAGTACAACTTAAATTCAATCAATGCATATGTGGGATTATGTTAAGAGAGTTCCACGCAGCTCCTCTTTTACATCACATTATGGGTTTTCAGACTTAGAACCCTTGTGAGGGACTTCCTTACCAAAATATAAAGCCAAATGTGTGTGTACAATGGCCCATTTACACTATGAGAGAAATATGGAGTCTGATATAATGAACTTGGTATAATGGCTTTGCAATGTTTTAAAAAACTACTTTACCCCTCAAAAATAAATAAATATTTTTCTACCCACTGTTAATGTTTGACAAAAAATAAAATAAAATAAATCATAATAATAATTTACGCTAAAATAAAACATAAAAAAAATTAACGCTTCCATTAATGGGCAATTTTCACCCCTTGAACTGACATTCGAGAAGGTAATACTTATAGTTTGTTATAATTAGCATAATATGGTTTTTAATTTCAAATATTAAAATGTACTCAATTTAATCCGTATTTTAAACTGTTGTAAATACCAATAAACTGTTTAAAACTTTAAAATTGTACCTGAATTATACACTCAGCAAAAATATAAATGCAACACTTTTGTTTCTGCACCGATTTTTCATGAGATGGACTTAAAGATCTAAATTTCATTCCAGATACACTATATTACCATTTCTCTCAAACATTGTTCACAAATCATTCTAAATGTGTGATAGTGAGCACTTCTGCTTTGCTGAGATAATCCATCCCACCTCACAGGTGTGCCACATCAAGATG
>JAUCMT010000053.1:11195735-11210263 GCA_032357475.1 Enteromius thamalakanensis | reverse complement strand
CACCGCTTTCAAATTACAGGTGTGAAACGCGTCTTTACCCGGGGTTAAAAGCGGTGTTTAGAATGCAGATAACCCGGTGTTAAGCACAGTGTGAAAAGCCCTTAAGTGTATGTAGCTGTCATAACTGCATACCACGATGCAGTGGAGGGCAGGTCGTGTTAGTTCCCAGAGACTACATCTCGTACCCTCTTGGGACCTTGCTGTCGCACTAAAAGGCCTGCGGTTGGCTCCCTTTGAGCCCCTTCAGCCCGCAGATCTAATTATATCTGATGCTGAAGACAGCGCTTATTGCGCTGGTCTCCATTAAGAGGGTAGGGGACCTACATTACAAGCCTTCTCTGTCTACAAAGAGTGCCTACAGCTCGGCCCGGCTAAAACCCTATGTGCACAGGGTTCCTTCCACGCCCTTCCAAGATAAGGTTGTGAACCCGCAAGCTCTGCCCTGGGTGGAGGCAGACCCAGCCTTAGAGTCGTTGTGCCAGAAGGCTGTTTCTCTTCAATTATATCCATAATCTTATCGATATATTACATTTATTGAAATTCAACATGAAAGAACTAAAATGTTAAGTCATGTGCTCCGCCCACCAACCCCCTGCTCCATTACAACTGGCAACCCTGTGGGCCCCCTATCCTGGGCCACAGGAGGTTGGGAAGGTTATGTGCAGATACTCTGCTGACGAACTTAAAAAGTATCTTGCTTGTAGGCTGGGGGTCTCCACGTAGCGCGGTCATAGAGTCGTGGCCTGTTCCATGGGTGTCCCCATATGTAACATTGAAGTAATTCGACTGAAAGGGTAATGTCTATGTTACAAGCGTAACCCACGTTACCTGAAGGAGGGAACGGAGATGTTACACTTTCACCTGCCACGACTCTGATGTCGCACTGACGGCAGCTCAGCTCTTCAGCGAAAACCTGTATGTGCACTCCACTCATGCTCTCTTATACTCACGCAGTGATGAGGTGCAGCTGAGTGCAATCAAGTGCACGCCAATATTCATTGGCTTTTTGTATAAAGCTCAAAGGCAATTTGCCTCTCTGGCGAGTTCCCATATGTAACTTCTCTGTTCCCTCCTTCAGGGAACGTGGGTCACGTTCGTACACATGAGGTCAAAGAAACTACCTAAAGAGCTCAGAGACAGAATTGAAGGGAGACAGAAGAGTGTTGTAGCAAGTCAACCATCACTGCAGCCCTCCACCAGTCGGGGCTTTATGGCAGAGTGACCCAACAGAAGCCTTTCCTCAGTGCAAGACACATGAAAGCCTGCATGGAGTTTGCTTAAAAAAAAATAACTTAACTAAACACTTGAAGGATTCAAATATGGTGAAAAATAAGATTCTCTGGTCTGATGAGACCAAGATATAACTTTTTGGCCTTAGTTCTAAGCGTTATGTGTGGAGAAAACCAGGCACTGCTCTTCACCTGTCCAGTACAGTCCCAAGAGTGAAAGCATTTCAGCTGCAGGGACAGGATGACTGGTTGCAATTCGAGGGAAAGATGAATGCGGCAAAGTCCAGGGATATCCTGGATAATCTTCTCCAGAGTGCTCCGGACCTCAGACTGGGCTAAAGGTTTACCTTCCAACAAGACAATGACCCTAAGCACACAGCTACAATAACAATGGCGTCCAGAATGGCTTCACAACAACTTTGACTGTTCTTGAATGGTTCAGCCAGAGCCCTGACTTAAACCCAATTGAGCATCTCTAGACCAAAAAATGGCTGTCCACCAACATTTACCATCCAACCTGACAGAACTGGAGAGGATCTTCAAGGAGGAATGGCAGAGCATCCCCAAATCCAGGTGAGAAAAACATTCTTCCATCCTTCCCAAAAAGACTCATGGCTGTATTACATCAAAAGGGTGCGTCTAAATACTAAGCAAAGGGTCTGAATACTTAGGACCCGTTTTTTCTTTTTTAATAAATCTGCAAAAATGTCAACAATTCTGTGCTTTGTCAATATGGGGTGCTGTGTGTACATATATAACAGGGAAATATTTAAGGGGGTCGGAGTACTCCCTGTACCCACTGTGTATACATAATAAAAACACTTCGTAAAATCACAATCCAAAAAGTGGATTTTTCCCCAAACTGTGCAGCCCTTGCAGTTACGATAGAAAGAACAAATTAGCATTAACCGAAAAACACAATGTCTTCCCTTCAACTTATTTATTGATGTACTGAACAATAAAAACAAAAATCACAAATTATTTTAAACAAAAAAAGAACATGTACATCTTGTTTTATACTCATTTAAATATTTAACATAAAGATAGTCGTTAGCACAAAGAAAACTGAAAAAGTTCAACTAAAGAGTCATGTACACACATGCAGTGAATTGCAACACAGAGGCTCATGAGGAGAGATGGGAAGACCAACATGGGAAAGCTCTCCATCTCAGCCTCATGGTGGTCACCTTCAACATTATATACCAAAATAAACACACTTAAACAGTCAGCTGTTATTCTACTTAAATCTTTAAACGCATGTTTTAAAACGTAAACTACTTTAAGAAAACAAAAACAAACAAAACCAAAAAAAAACATGAAATATTTCCTGTCATCTATACAAAGTCAAGTTTGCATAATGTCACTCAATCAGGCCTTGTGTGTCTTGTTTGTCTTGAAGGAGACCTGTAAAACCCTGTCCCCAAGCCGGTACCCATTCAAACTGGCGATTGCTACAGCAGCCTCGTCGTAGTTTGTCATGGTCACGAAGCCAAATCCTTTGCACTTGTTTGTGTTGAAGTCTCGTATGACCTTTACATTAGTCACAGCACCAAACGGGCCAAACATCTGCCAGAGGATGTTCTCATCAGCATCTGGCGCCAAATTATACACAAAAATGCACCAGCCTGTGCTGCCGTGGCCCGGGAGATTGATGCCTGCCAGGCTGGTGACCCCGTCAATGGTCATGGGTGAGAATCTACTGCCAAAGACAAACACAAATACTGCATTTCAGCTAAAACTGCTATAAAATTCTAGTATGGCACCTAAGAAATTATATTGCTCACATGAATTTACACACACACATATATATACACACACATACATACATATATATGTACAAACACACTTCATAAATATATACATCTGTGTGTGTATTTATATATACATAAATATACACATAATGAGGTGAGATTTGAGGAAAATAATAGTATTAATTATTTAGTTATGTTGTATTTAATTTAACATTCAAGAGAGCATTACAATAGTCCAGCCTGGACAGAACAAGCTTTAACAAGTGAAGCGTGTTCCAAAAGAATAGGTCTGATCTGCTTGATGTAATATAAAGAAAACAGTCAAAACCAGTAGTTTTAGGAATGTAGTGTGAGAAAGTCAGCTGATTCAATTAAATCACAAGGTTTCTGGCTGTTTTTGAAGGACTTATGGTTGATGTGCCAAACTGATGGTAAAATTGTGATGAAATGATGGGTTTGCCGGAACCACATGCTGTTCTGTCTTGGAAAGGTTGAGTTGAAGGTGATGTTTCTTCATCCATCAAGAAATGTATTTTAGACAAGCTGAGATGCAAGCAGCTATCATCAGAATGGAATGACAGGTAGAGTTGAGTGTCATCAGCATAGCAGTGATATGAAAACCCATGTTTCTGAATAGCCAGGAGTTTTTACAAAAAAATATTTAGCGCTTCAATTTTTTTTACCGATATAGCTTATGGAAATGCTAACTAATCGCAAAAATTTTGTAAATGTCGACAAAGTATTTTTCCGTTTAACTTTAGCGCATACATTCTATATCAATAAATCCAAAAATTGTTTGGAATCACATTTGGTCTGAAAAATGGGCTAACGCGAATAAATGCAGCATCACATGACAGATTTAGCCTACGTGTTCGCGGTGTTGTTTGTATCAAACCACCTTAGTTTTTTTAAAAGCGCATTACATCAATATTATTGCATCTTAAATATTAAATATGGTCAAAAGATGAGTTACCTCTCAAACATAAATATCCTAATTTTGATGTTTCTTTTTAATACTTTGAAAGTTACATTTATTAGGCCTAATTTTGTTCAGGATATTATATATGTGTAGAGTTAGTAGTATAAGGCATTACTGCGTGCAGCACCGGCAGGATCACTTCATTTACTTTTCCTTATAAAAGTGGAAACAGCTTACTATACTCATTCAAAAATAAGACATTATTCGAAATTATTCTAAATATTTATTTTATTTGAGTACATTCACAATAAAAACAGCTAATAATTGGATGCCGCTTTCAAGAGCACTTCACAAAAAATAACTGAAATTATGAATATAGGCTGCTACTCTTTTCTTTCGTTTTGTTAATTTATTATTTGTTTACAAAAAAATATATATATTTGTAATATGAGCCTTTTTTTCTTTTATAGCTTCTGTTTTTCTCTGTTCGGACTAGCTCTGCGTGTGATGTGATGCCTTTTGCACCTTTATAAAATTAATACACCTGCTTATGAATAGCCTATTGCTTGATGCTGGAGTATCTAAATAGTCTATAACAAAGTACAAAAACATAAAAACTCATTAAACTTGTTATTTTTCATGTAGGCCTATATAATTTAATAATGGGATAAGGTTTTTTTTTTTGCATATGATTTGCGCAATTGGTGAAACTATGTTGTAACGCCAAGTCAGAAGAGGGAGCTCTCACCACCGCACGGAATGTCTCCCCTCCCTATGCTTCTTTGCTGGTGATTTCCTGTTTGACGACTACTTAAACGGAAGTCTGCCAAACAGAAAGTTGCGAAGTATTGTTTAGCTGTATGTATCTACGAAGCGTTTCTTGTAATTGTCCTGTTTTTCTTCCTTTGCCATAGCCTTGTTTTTGTTTTGTTCGTTTTATTTGTTACTTTGGATTGCCCTGGACTGTATTCTGTTTTGTCAAGTCACTTTTATTTATATAGCGCTTTTAACAATACAGATTGTAGCAAAGCACCAAACATCATCAAATAGAACAACAGAGTGATGGTAATATATAATGACGAGAATTAAACTTTATCAATGCAGAGACGGTCTCTGTAGTCAAGACGACGGTAATCACTGTGTTAACGTTTTGTGAACGTTTTGTTGCCTGCCCTGACCATTGCTTAGATAACGTTTACGATTCTGTTTTGCCCTTGGATATACCCGTTTACTGTTGTTTGGACTTAGCCTGCTTTGACCACACTGTATTTTAATAAAGCTTGCATTTGCATCTTTTGTTACATATGTATGGAAACTTAAGGGCAATTTTTTTTTTTGCGATACACCAAAACTTATGCAACAATTGTTTTAAGGATGACGCAATCACGCACACCATTTTATCAGTAAAAGGCCAGTTGGATAGAAACAGGCTGGCTATTTCGCAAATATATTCTAAGTCTAATTATTTGTTGATAACAAAACAGCATAAAAACTGGATGGAAACTAGGCTTATGACAGAGCCTAGTGTTGCCGTGTAGATCGAGAAGAGAAGTGGTCCTAGAACTGAGCCCTGACTTGGACACCTCACATTTTGAAGATACATTGAAGGACCCATCTGAGAGTTAAGACTCAAACCGCGGCAGTGTGGTTCCTGAGATGCCCTTAGACAATTAGGGGTCTTAGGAGGATCTGGTGGTCAACCATGTCGAAAGGAGTGGACAGATCCAGGAAGATAAGTATAAAAGATTTGGAATGAAACCTACAAAGGGCAAAAACTGTCTACACTGGATGCAACAAAGCAACCACTGTCAATCATTTGAATTTTGTGTCAGTACGCCATAAATAGACCCAGGCATCAGTTTACAGTCTGGGATTTGTCATAGCTTAGCACCGCCTCCAGTGTAGTCAGACAGCGTCACTGATTTTAACCAGTTCTGTTGTATTTTGCCACGTCACGCAGTTTAACGGCCAGTGTAGACAAGATGAGAGTCACACAGATGCACGAGTTGCAGAACACGGAATTCTGCCCACTTCAATATATATTTGTGCCTGAAATGACACATATGCACGAAACTGCCACAATGCATGTACCTGCAAGTATCCTTATGTTCACAGTTGCTTACGGCTTAGGTAAATGTAAACAATTGAGAAAGAAAAAAGAAAATGGATGTGTGTAAGAGTATACTAGTTCACAGCTTTCTGTGTCAAATGTTAAACTCACAGTTAGTTTTTTGTTTGTACATAATCACTTTTGTAGCTTTAAAGTGCCACTATTATGCCATTTCCAATTTTATAATTCATGCAGTGTGTAATGTAACTGTACAGTATGTGAATATAAACAATCTGCAAGGTTGTTAAAAAAAAAAAAGGAAAAAAATAAGTGCTTCACAGGAACTTAAGGCAAGCAGAGCGATAACTACGAGCAAGAAGACAGTTTGGAAATCAGCATACCTGTATTGAATATGATTATGCCATATCTAATACGAGTTATGCCAAATTGACAATAGGCACCTTGCATGCATGTACATCTATTGTAAAAGACTCCCAAAACAATATTAGGAGCCTTAAAAATGGCATAATAGGGACACTTTATCATTTATTGGATTCAGTTTATACATGGAAGACTATGCAGCGACTTTCTTTTTTTTGTTTTCCACATTTGATTAATCAGTTAGACTAACCGGGAAAAAACAATGAATAAAACACTGTTTAATCCATTTTATTTATCTGTTATTTTTATGCTTGTAATGCTTATTTCCTATGTCTTTTTCCCCAATTATCTTTTTTCCCCCATATCACAATATATTCCAGAAAAACAAAATATTGCAATGCAAGTATTTTTCTAATATCACGCTAATATCTTTAGATATTGAGATAATTATAGTTTTCTCCTCATCTACTGATTAGAACAACTGAAATATGTTGTTACATGTAAAAAGTATGTTTCTGCCAGGTTAAAATGTGTGCACATGAACAGAATTGTACCCTGAAACTAAAACCCTAAAAATAAATAATAAATACATACACATATATATATATATTTATATATATTTTAATTTTTTTCTTCCTTTTGCACCCACACCATGATGTCAAAAATGAGGTAAATACCAAACCATCATATTTACACCGCTACACCCCTAGTATGCACTGTTATTTCACATTCTCTATATTGAAATGTCTAGAGCCCTGCCATATCTTAAATCAACTTACTGCTTTAATAGCAAGCATCAGCTCAAATGAACATACCTCTTGACTCCATATGCCATGTTGAGCAAATTATCCAGCCTGAAACACAAACACAATAAAATCACACTCAAGTCAAAGTCAGTTCCAGCCCAGCCCAAAGTCAGCAGTTACCTGAATCTCTGGGCCTGTTGCGCCAGTGGTCCTGGGTAGCGTCTGTTGGGTGACTGGTACAGGTGGGACAGCAGCGCCTGGCTGCTCTTCTGACTGGGGTTGTTGGCAAACTTCACCGTGATTGGTTCAGTTGCTCCTGGTGGTTTCTGTCCATTCAGCCCTTTAATCGCCTCCTCAGCCTCAACACGCCGGTCAAATCGAATAAAGCCCACACCTCTTGACACACCTGAACACAGCCAAAAAATACTCTTATCCTTTCAATACCCATAAAACGGGGCACTTTAATTTAAAAGATCTTACCTGTGACCTGATCCACGAGGATCCTGGAGGTGATGATGCGGCCGTACTGAGAGAAGAGCTGCTCCAGCTCTTTCTGGGTCATAGTTTTTGGAAGACCGCTCACATACAGATTAGCATCTCGGATGGAGGCCGAACTCGGTCGCGCATACGACACCTGCTCACACAAAAACGTAGTCCTCGTCACCACACATGAGCAGTATCTGTGACAGCAGCATCACTTCAGATAGACCTTACCTTGATGGTTTTAGTCTGCAGCCGTAGGCCATTTAAAGTGTTTATAGCTTTCTCTGCATCTTTGGGTTCTGCATAATTTACAAAGCCGTAACCCAGACTCTGACCTAAGACAAACAAACACTCAGGTTAGGATTTATGAGCGCTGCATGCAGTGCATTATTGACCTAAGCAGGTGAGCTCAGCTGAGCTGCTGAGGAGTGTATTTGTAAAGTACATTGTGCAAGACCCTTTCATGCAAACCACTTCAAAGGGTTAAAACATTTTAAACTATGCTGCGCTTTCTCCAGTTTGCCACTATTTTTTATATATATTGAATTATATTTTTTAGTGTAATTCATGTAACAATTCCATTTCCTGTTCTTTCATTTTATTAGATTTCTTCAATTTCTTCATTTGTGAAATAGAATAAGTAGATAAAGTGAAATATTCTTTATATTTGAATTTAGGGGTGGGCGATATACTGGTAGACAAAGTTAATTTTGTATATATATTTTAAGAGATTTTGGATGACTTTTTCTACCACACTCATGTGATGTTGCTGTGCTGCGTTGTCACAAAAACATTCATTTGCATAAACCATTTTTAACCATTGCGGTTTAAAAACAAACGTAATCAGCAGCAAGAGAAAGCTCCATTTACTGTATGCACATACTGTCAGACATGAAGACACTGCTCAGAGTACAGGAGTATTGTTTGGAGGTGTTTTTGATGCTTAATAGGCATCAAAAAAATAAAAAATAAAAATACTCCCTGAATGTGCCAAAATGCCCATGTTTGAAAGCATCCCCATGAACTGTAGTTTAGGCTTTAAGTGAACAGCTGAGAAAGAATAAACATGTAACAGTATATTGGATGCATGTAGCTCTTAAAAAGACTCCACTATTTTTAAAAAACAAAACATTTTTGAACTCCCTGAAGTTAAACATTGGAGTTTTACCATTTTCAAATCCATTTAACATTTTCAGCTGTAGCTTAGCATAGATCATTGAATCTGATTCTACCATTAGCATTGAAGTAACTATTAGCATCACACTCAAAAATGACACTCAAAGAGTTGTGATATTTTTCCCATTTAAAAATGGTCTCTTCTGTAGTTACATTGTGTACTAAGACTGAAGGAAAATGAAAATGTTTGAATCAAGGAACTTTGTACAAACAGTGGAGTATTCCTTTAAAAAGTGACACAAGTCTAATATTCCTGACGTCTGTTATTTACGTAACTCAAACAAAAAGAGAAAATTTCTCATTGCTCTTGACTAAAATCACTTTTTTGATTTTTGTTCCATTGCTTGTAATTAGATTATTTTTCTTATTTAAATTACCAACCATTCACTTTTCTTCTAAGCACTTGTTTTTCCTTTTTTAGGCTACCGTTTTCTGATTTTGACTCATGTGACAAAAATTATACAATTTCTGCAATACCAAAAAGGCCTTATTTAAAGCAAAATAACTATAATATATAACTATACTGCAATACATTGTTATCGTAAAATAAAATTTATTCTACTATTACTAGATTTTGGTCGTAATACCCATGCCTATTTGTATATTTTTTCCTTTTGATTCAAATAATGTAATTCTTATTTTGTAAAACCAGAAATTCATTGCAGCATATTTTCCCACTATCCCTAATTTTAACAGTGTGATATTATCAGCTTTAAATGCCGGCTATTGGCCACTCTACTCCCTAATATTATCAATATCAATCAGTCCCAAAAGCCCTATTGGTCAAAAATCATTAGAGTCAGCCATAGATACCAGTGATTTTGTCCCGCACAAGTTTGCAAGACTCAATCTCTCCGATGCTGCCGAACAGACTCTTGAGCTCCTCCTGCGTCATGTTCTGTGGCAGGTAGTTCACGATCAGGTTGGTTTTACTGTCCTCTGTGTCAATGGGCATCTCCACAGGTGATGTGCAGTTGTTAGAGATGCTGTTGGGACCGTTGCTGGTGTTACAGCTCGGCCCGTTGGACAGCTGCGTCTCCATGGCAGCAATCACCTGCTATAGATGCAAACACATATACAGTAAGTGAAAACAGTAAAAAAAAAAAGTAACGGATTAATTTTCATTTTGCCCTGCTTACACATGTGAAAGTAATTCTCTCTGCCAATTCAACACATTATAGAGAATTATGATGTGGAACAATAGGGAAGAGTGAATTGAAAGGAGTAACAATAGTTTGAATAAAATAACTTAAACTGTAAAAAAAAAAAAAAAAAAAACAAGTCTTGCATGCTCTCTGCTTTTAAGTTGCTTTCATCTTTCTTTTTGTTTTTCCTTTTATATATTTATTATTTTTCTACTTGGTTAAGTTTTCGGTTTATAATTCTTGCACAGTTTAGTAATTTTTTCATTGGTTTGGACACGCAATTCTACAATAACAAAACTTTCTGCAATGAACGCTACCACGACGCCATGCCACACTGCCCTTGTGTTTACAGTCAGGACCAGCTGCTGGGTCTCCTACAGCACAGCTGGACCGGTGTTCAGCACGACATCCCCGCGGAGATCAAGATGAGCTACCGTGGCTGCAGAGCTGGGAAAGCACGACGATTGAAGAAAAAAAGATGGGATGCTTTAAGGCAACGGACTGGGACGTTCTCTGTAATTCTCATGGAGACAATATAGACAACCTGATAGGCTGTGTTACATGTGTTGCATTAACTTCTGTGTGGACACAGTGGTTCCCCAAAAAAACATTCACTGCTTCCCCAACAATAAACCCTGGGTAAGCAAAGACATCAAAGCTACACTAAACAAAAAAAAGAGCTTTCAGAAGCGGCAACAAAGAACAGTTGAGACAGGTGCAGAAGGAGCTCAAAGACAAGATTACAGAGGGAAAAAAAAGAGTCCTACAGAAGGAAGTTGGAAAGCAAACTTCAGAAGAACAACACCAGGGAGGTGTGGAATGAAGGCCATTACTGGCCTGAGACAAAAGAGAGGTGTTGGGATGGATGGAGATGCTGAATACACAAAGGACCTTGCTTCTCCTGTCCCCACACTCAGCTCTTACCACCTTCTCCGTTCTCCTCCCCCTTCTCCTGCTCCCTCAAACTGTCCCTCTCGATCCCTTCTCAGCAGATGACATCAAAAGAGAACTGTGTAGACTCAATTCCAGTAAAGCTGCTGGCCCCCCACCAAAAAAAAAACAACCCGTCGACTCCCAGTGACTACAGGCCAGTGGCTCTGACTTCACACATCATGAAGACGCTGGAAAGACTCATCCTGAAACACCTGCGTCTGCTGGTTAAGCCTTGGCTGGACCCCCTACAGTTTGCATATCGACCCCGTATCGGTGTGGAGGACGCCATTATTTACCTGCTGGACACCGCTTATTCTCATTTGGACATTATTGGAAACATGGTGAGGGTCGTGTTTTTCGACTTCTCTAGTGCTTTTAACACGATAGACGATCACTGCTGAAGAGTAAGCTCACGGAAATGCAGGTGGACACCCCACTGGTAGCTTGGATTATGGACTATTTAACAAATCGACCACAGCTCTGATAACATCCCGAGTAGTATAGGTGCGCCGCAGGGGACTGTCCCATCACCCTTCTTCACCCTCCACACGTCTGACTTCAGGTACAGGTCTCAGTCATGTGACCTGCAGAAATTCTCTGATGATTCTTCCATTTAGGGCTGTATCAGGGATGGACAGGAGGAATACAGGAGTTTGTCAAATAAACTCATTTTATCTCCTGTATATTTTTTTCTATTTACATGACCTATCTAACATCAACTTCCAGTGAGTGAACAATATATATTTTTTATAATATTAATTTATGTTTGGAATGTTATTTAATACAATCACTTGACTGTTCATCTTTGTGAATTGTACATTAAATGTCAACAGATACAACTTTTGATTTAAAAAATGTACCATTAAATTGAAAACTAACCCCAAGTTCTCTTTATTTCTTTTTTCGCTTAGTAAGGGAAATCTAGCCTGTGTTGGACAAGTGCACTGAAGTCCAGAAATGCACGTTTATAGAAGTCCAAAAAGTCAAAAACTTTTACAAATTATGCAAAAAACCTAACTTTGCATAAAAACATAAAACTAATATAAAACCTTTGTTTTTTTCTTTTTCAGTGAGAGAAATCTAGCCTGTGTTGGGCTTGAAAAAGTGCCCTGAAAGTTGAATGTCTGTAGTGGATATACGAAGGACAGCACCAAAGTGATCATCACTGAGAGAGAATCTATATATGGATTTGTTAAACTTCATCACTAAGAATGCTTGTACGCAAATGTAGGTAGATCCAAAGAGAACCAACATCCTTCTAAGCATGTTTTCTAATGTGTGGAAAGTTTTCATCTTTGAGAGAGGAATAAAAACGTAGGAGTGATACGGACATAAAAGCGCTCTGCCAGTAGTTTATAAGCTGAGCATTGGGTGCACTGTCCAGACAGCAAGTGAAGAAATCATGTGCATTTTATTCTCAATTGTTTCGAATCGCCTTACCACGAAAACTTTCCTTGCAGGGCCTCTGCATGGACAAGTACCTGTGAAGGTGATCAGCTGATTGTGAATGTTGCCCTTCAATTAACTTGAAAGAAACTTTAACTTTCACGTGAAAGCTGTCACCAAGCTGTACATTTTCATTTTGCAAGACGGAAACCTCAGCCAGAATCAGCACACAAGATGTTCGCCAACCCAGAGCCACAGCATCAGCATAAGATGGCCACTACTCCAGAGCCACAGCTTAAGATTGCCACACAAGATTGCCACACTGCCGCCCCTGAGCCGCTGCACAAGATGTCTGCCACACCCAAGCCCAAGGCACTACTAGGGCGTTCCGAGGGCAATTGAGGCTAGCGTCATGTTTAGTGGACCCCCCACCCCTTTGATGTCAGTTAGGGGAGTTGGGTATCCCCAGGATTCCAGCGCAGGCCATTACTGAGACTGTCCGATTATCCTCTGTGCTCCCTGTGATGGCGGCTGCTCCACCACCTTAGAACCCCGACCCAAACCAGTTCAAGCCATAGGGTTCCGCAGGTGGCTGCATGACTTTCAGAGAGGTTGGCTCCAGCCGCAAATGCTCTGGAGGTTCCACTGGTGGCTGCACAACCCCCGGAGGTGCTGGCAGTTCCCACAGGGTCACCAGGGGTCCTGCTGGTGGCTGCACAACTTCCACAATTCCATTCCACAGTTACGGCCAGGAGTGACGTTCCCAAGTCCTGTTCCTGAGTCACGACCAGGAGCACTGGTCCCAAATTCTGTTATCAAGTCACAACCAGAAGTGTTCTGCTCCATCCTGGTCAGAGAGGCTGCCGTTGAACAACTAACTGGCACTTCTACGGCTATGGAAGCAACCACTGAGATCCTTTCATGTCAAGTCAGGGCCACTGAATTCCAGCCCAGTTTCAGCCATGAGGACTGTCATTAGCCTCCCATCCTGCCCTGTCATGGCTATAGAAGCCACTTTTCAGAGTCGTCAGCCCCACTTTGGAGGGCTATTGTTCTGCCTGCACTGCCATGTTCCTGTGTACCTCTTTCTCTGCTCCACGGTTCAGGCCTTCTGCAGCTTCACTGTATGTCTCCTCTTCATGAACCAGGTCTCCTCTTCATGAACCAGTTCCCCTGTACTTTCCCCAGTTCTGCCTCCTCTTTACCACCCTCCTGTACTATTGTTGTTGGAGCATCTGGAATCCGCTCCTAGGGAGGGGGGCTATGCCATGATTTCTCGTTGGAGTACCTAAATGCCCCTCCAGAGGGCATTCAATCCAGAACTTCACCTTCATCACAGAAACCCCATTATCCATATCACCCCATGCTTAAAACTGATTTCCCACACCTGCCCACGAACTGATTGCATCACACACACCTGCACCTCATTACCACACCCACATACTGATTATACACACACACACACACATATATAAAAGCCAGGTTCAAATGGCAACTCACTGAGAGGTCCTGTTTTCCCAGTACTACAATTCCCTGCTGTGTTTTTGGACTGTTTAACCTGATTTTGTTGATCGTTTGCTGCCAGCCCCGACTAGGGTTGGGTATCGTTTAGGGTTTTTCGTGCCAAATCGATGCATTAAAAACAACACTTCATAATAACCGCACACTATGAATGATTAGTTAAGACCAAGCGTTTGGTGAATATCGCGTTGTACTCCAAGATTGGAAAAACAGCGTCTTCTTGACCAGATGTAATCCACGTGGAAATTGTACTGTTTGTGGGTGGGGCAAGTTGTTCGCAGTGTAGAAAAAGATTTGAATTGCTGATGACTCGTTTAGGTCGAATGTGAGCAGACTTTTGTTTATTGTTTTTTTTTTTAAATCAGGCACTATCAGCGTCACAACTTTGCCAATAGTTTATGTTCACATACAGCTACATGACACACTGGCCCTGTCCGCTACGCCGGTTTGTTCCGGTGCTGGTTGTCTAGCTACCAAAATTCCTTGTACTCAGGCAGTTTGTCATGGGGGTGGCACAGTTCATGGAAAAAAACGAACTGTTCGGTTCGCTTGTCTCGGTTCGGTGCATGCATGTGTCGCACGGTTCGACAGGACCGGCTTTAATGACAAAACGCTCAGTAAAGATCGGCCGATCTGGATCGGTGCATCCCTAGACTTAAAATAGATATTATGTTGCTTCTAGCTCGATTTTACATGAAAATATAAATCACAGCATAGCCATTGTCTATATATTATGTGTACTTGGTTCCATCAGACAACGGCTGAAGAAACATGTCCCTATCTAGTTGTGCCTATACAGCATTGATTT
>JAUCMT010000053.1:11180507-11194169 GCA_032357475.1 Enteromius thamalakanensis | reverse complement strand
GGCAGCGCTGACAACATGTTTTTGTGTGAGTGTGTGTGTGTAACCGTAGTGTGCGTCTGCATGGACGTGTGATTATTGCAGTTAACTATGCGAAGTGATATGGAACTGTAATGCGGTCAAGAGAGCTGCTTGGAACTACGTTCGCTGTGCGTTTCCTTAAAAAAAATTGCACACCTCAGAACGTTCGTCAGCCAATCAGATTCAAGCATTCAACGGCCCGGTGGTATAAATTGTCATATTGCACTGCCCTACCTGAGAAAAATCCACTTATAAAAATAATAATAAATGTTTTTATTAGCAGCAAAATAGTATATTAGAATGATTTCTAAGGTAAATTCAGCTTTGATGGCAGGAATAAATTACATTAATTTCAAATATTCTTCTTAAAAGGTAAATATATTGCTGTACACTGGATCAAATAAACAGGTTTCTTGTCAAACCTTACTTGCTGGTATTTCACATCAAACATTTGTTTTTCTTGTTAATGATGAAAGAATGAGGCCTGGGATTGGTCTTCATGTTTAAAATGAACAGTATTGTGTGTGATTCGTAATAACACTATTATTTTTCTGCACTTTTACAATGTAACAAAGCCTAATATTAATCAGACAGTCTGATGATGATTGCCTTGCTATCCAAGCATCATCCACAGGAAATATCCTTCACTATAATCAATACACCATACTGCCATTAATTAGCACAACATGGAATCACACCGAAATATTTTTTCACAGGAGACTTATTTAAACTATGCAATCATTAATGAGCTAATCTGATCTCTGTAGGGAAAAGTCATTGAATGCCATGCACGTAAGAAACCAACAAATGTGTTTCACTGTCAACAATGATCCTTTAAGTGACTTAAAGGTCAAAAAGTGACTTTACATCTGTTATTCTTAAACAGACACAGAGGTGAAGGTATCTGAATTAATGACACACAGAAAGATTGTGTGTGAATTACCAGAAGCATCGTTAGAGAAAGTTTTGTTTCCCAGACGTACGAATCTGCCATGTCTGTGTTTTTCTCTCATGACCTCTGTGATAATTCCAGAGCAAATTACTTTTCAGCAAACTCAGTGGTCCTCTGAGAAAACTAATCCTGTCCGAATGCGATGTTGATGATAGCCGGTGAAATTTCGTTTTATAACGCGCTTCCTTGTGTTTTGGCCAATGCGATATGCCGTTGATGCTCTTACCGCACACGCGTTTCATATATTTTGACAGAAAAATATAAATAAACACAAATAAAGAGCCAGATCACGTAAACTGTTAAGAATGACTATTGTAATATCAGTATCAGGAAAGATTACTTACGTACATTTCTACGCTCTGTTACATATGTTTTAATGATCAAAATTAAACGCGTTTACTACAAATGAAAACATAATAGTTAAAATAAAGTAACCACACATTAACATGTTTTTTTCTGTACTAGACATTTAGCTTCACCGTGGTATTTGTGATTACACTTCATGTAATCAATCTGAATGACTGTCGCAATGCACGCATACAGAGCGTGTGATCTCTGTGACACCCAGATGTACAAAACAGACCGTCCGAATTGGTACATGAAAATCATGGAAGTCAGGTGATAACGATAGAAACTCAAAAGTAGTTTAAAAAACTAGTCCCATCCGAATAGGTTTAAATAAATAATAAATAAATAAATATAAATTTAAATAAATAGACTAAAGTTAGGATTACAAATTCACATTTAGTTTTACTTAAACGCACATCCTAACAGCAAGCAAATTTCGAGTGAAGAAAGCTTATAAAAAATGTGCGAGGTACATATATGTAGTACGAGGCATTTTTGTTGTGATAAAACACTTGTCATGTTGAACTCAAGTAATACACCAGAATAGGGCTGCAAGAAGTCCTAGATAAAATTTATAATTATCGATAATGAAATTCGTTGTCAACGAATGCCGTTAGAGCAAGATTCATTCAGTATTATTATGGAAGAATTTTTTAACATTAATTACAAGACTGTTTTACATATCTTTCCATACTGCGTGACAATCTGGGGTAACGTTAGCATATTCAGTCGCTGCTGTGTTCACATGGCATGAGAGATCGCGAAAGAAGGTTACACATCACATGACTTTACAACAGGAAAAATCGCCGACAACTGTCAAACAAACGCAACAAGTGACATCGAAATAACGCAAGGTCACGTGTGCAAAGACCGGAGTTCTTACGTGAGACTGACACTTCTCACAAGTCATACTACATTTTGCCAGGCAACAGAAGGCTTGCATGCGGATGCTAGATTGAATTGGTTAAGCTTTGAGATCCAAGACAAATTTCAGAAAGAATTCCAACAATAAAGTGTATTTGGATTGAATAATTGAATTGAAAATCTCATCTTAAAGCTTACAAATGCCTCTAGTTTTATTCATTTAACAGGCCTTTGAAGTTTGGGCAAAAACTCCAGTGTGATGCGTTTTTGTGCATTTTATTTTTGCATATGGTGAGTGTGACACACGAAACGCATCCATTACACAATATTATGGTAAAATTTGTTACTTTGCTGGTTTTCAGAGAATGCAAATAATAGTACATTTGTGACTATTAGCTTTTTGCATTTCTACAGTTTTTGTTAAAGTCCACTTGAAAGTTAACTAGCAAATCTGTTTTCAAACGTAATTTACTATGTTTTTACACAGTATATCATTACATTATTATAAACAATTACATTATTATAGCTGTTTAGATCTCATATGCCAGTGTGTTTTTTTAAACTAATATACAAGCTAAACATCAAATTACAGAAGTGTTTTTATCCGATTAAATTCGAAAAAATAAACACCCAACTAATCGATTATCAAAATAATCGTTAGTTGCAACTCTACACCAGAAACATTTTTTATTAAGCATTTTATCAGGCTAGAGGTTCTTTTTATTGGCATTAAAGTGAAATAACCAAGCATAAACAGAAAATATCAGGCTTTTGCATCTGAACTCAATGAAATTAACACTGATCTCCACACAGCCAACTCTTTGGCTCGCTCCATGTTGCTTATGGTCTAACTTTTCTAGCATGCGACACACGTGCTGCTAATGAATGATGTAGGATCTGGTGCACCCCTAATGGGTTTGAAATAACATGACAGCGAGTAAACAAACCTCTTAAAATGACCATTTAAAACATAGCCTTTAAATGCATTAAAAAACTGATTAATACTGCAGAGTATTACTGGATCTATTTGGTGGACAAACTGAATTTTAAAAGAGCACTTATACACTTACTGTACATCAACTGAAATAAATAATAATAAGATGCTCCATATTCACTAAGCATCCTTAAAGGATTTAAATATTAAAACACATTTCCCCAGTTTCACAGACAAGGCTTAAGCTAGTCCCAGACTAAATTGCATGTTTGAGCTGTCTCAGATGAAAATATCTTGCTCTGACATATCTTAAAACATGTCAGTGTCATTGTCCGGTGTTAAGATGCACACCTGCAATATTTTCTTTTAAGGCATTTTTTGTAAAAGTTAAAAGTACATTTAAAAAAAAGTCCCTGTGGTACTAAAACAAATCTGTTAAATTATACAGATTTTACAACTTTTTACACTTTTAGTAAATAATAGGTGTATTAAATATTCTTGTAATCTTGTACTTGTTCATGTGTATTCACAAATACAGTGCTACAGTACTTCAAAGCTGCATTTCCTACGGTCCTAAAGGTTAGTCAGCACCACAGGTCTTAGATGGCTTCCTAATCAAATACACCTGATTCGTCTCAGCTCATTTGCAGAGACTCATGTGCCGAAACAGATAGGTCAGATAAGGGTGCAGTGTTTTACATTTTAACATTGAACATAGGGCTGCTTTCCAGTTCATTGGAACAATAATGCACTGGACTTCTAGTGATTATCATCGTTTTGATTACAAAGACAATCTCTGCCTTTGATTAAAAATAAATAAAATAAAAACTGTTTAATCTGGTCATTATACATTAACGTTACCATCACGCCGTTCTCCTATTTGATAATGTTCAGTGCCCTACCATCTGTATTGTTAAAGCATAAAAGTATCTGATTGAGTCATGGGCACTGAAAAGCAGAAATAATTCACCTCCAGAACTACTGAGTGAGAACAGCATGCATCTCATGAATATCTCATAACACAACATAATCACACAACAACTATGTGCAAGCATGCAGAGGACAAATGAACAGAACGAGTGAACTTCCACTGACGATCATAACAAAAATACTTACAAAACTCTGGTAATTAAAGTGATGTTCCTTGATTATTTGACCAGACGCGCAAAGACATGTGGATTACCCAAAAATTAAACAATAAATAAAAAAAAATCGACTAGTCTGTAACCATTTACAGCCCCCGAGGTCAGAGGTCACTGGCGAATCAGCTTAACAAGAACGCGCAAGTGGAAACGGGAACGCATTTAAACGCCAACTAAACTATTGTAACAAAAATTAAAATGCGTCAAATAAACGAACATAAAGACACGCAAACAAAAGCATACTACTACACATGTAAACACAGTTAACTTTAGACTAACGGTGTGTAACGTTAAGTTACACCGGATGATGTTCCTATCTTAAACTAAACTTTTTTTCGCAAACGCTTTCCACAAACAGCGCTCACTCAATGACGTTAAGTGCAGAAAAACCCTAGACATTATGAACATTAAATGTTATACAAGTTCTTACAAATGGATGTAACTTTAAGTGCAAAATGCGCGCCGTTTCTTCATTCAGCGCCAAAACAAACACAGCATATCTACACAGCCAAAAAAAGAGTGAAATAAAGCGCATTTCTTACCTTAATTCGGTTTATAAATTAATGGCGTATGCTGATTGTGCGCGCTCACGCGTTAAGGGGGGCGATGGCGGGAAACGGCGGTTCTAAATAAACTGGCATGTGATTGAGCCAATCACGGAGCTCCGTGGCGAGTCTGTCGCTCGCGATTGAACAGGTTGTGATTGAGAGGTCGGGGGCACGCGAGGGACCTTTGGGAAACGCAGGTGCCGCGGATCAAGGTGTGATAAGGGCGAGCTGCACACTGCGTACTAATGTGAGTAGCTACTATATGAGTGCATACTATACCAGACAGTCTCGCGCACTCTCTGGGAGCGTTTGTTAACGGCGCTTGGGGCAAAAATGCCCTTCAAATAAAAGATAAGAAAACAAAACATTGCACGATTAAACACGGAATGAAACGTGTGTATTGCTTCAATTAGCCTACATCTCAAATAGATTTGCTCAGCCTGCATCAGATTTCCTATTAGGCTTTGTTTTTACACACATTTCAGCGACCAATTACGTTCTCTTCTATCCTGCAAATAACTTTCTGGTCTTTATATGTTCTGTGTTCCATTTAGAAATGGCCATCATTCTGTTCGGTTCTATTCTGAATTTTTCATTCAGTTCTAGTATTTCATATAAACTTTATATAAACTCATACTATCATATAAATTCATTTTTTTCTTTGCTCTTATGTGGATGTTCTCTCACAAACGAAACTGAATGGACACTCTCAAATATCTGCTTATGAATTCTCTTCACTCACACTTTTATTGTGTGTGAGCTCACCTTTATTATAAACTTTTCTCAAGTAACATCTTCTCAAAGCAAAATAAATTACACCTAAGCAATAGGGGAAAAAAACAAAGAAAATACAGAAATGTAAATACGAATTTAAAAATAAATAAAATTGTAGAAAAGACAAATATAAATGCCTCTTGCTGAGAATATAATTATTTACTAATATTGCAGGAATAGATTGCAATAAATAAACTACAAGTGTACAAGTAATACAAGTAAAAATAATGAATAATATCCCCATTAATTGCACATATATATTTTTGTCTGGCTGGACATTTATAGAGAATTGACCTCATGCTGCCTCCATCAACTTAAACTGTCTGTAAATAGTTATTAAGCTCTATTTCTATGTACACTCTCTTTGCCAGGGTTAATTAACTCAGACTATTCTTCTGTTTCTTACTGGGACGTTGCAGCAGCTTCAGCTCTTAATGAGATTCACTCTGCAGACTTTGGTCATCTTCAAGACTCTTCATCCCTGGTGCAACCTTGACCTTCATCTTTCTATGTTTAAATATGTGCTTTATCATCTATATCTCAGTGTCGTCGTCAAAATGCAGACAACACATCTATGAACTCCAAGAGAGCTCAATTCTGTGTTTACAGATTTAAGAACGTCCTTTTCCTGTGGTGTTAGAGCCAAATGTCTGGTCTTTTTGTCAGTTAACAGAACTGAGAGTCCTATATTGTTGGTGTCTCAGTGATGAGCTTATGAGCAGGCAAGCCAAGCCATGCCTGTGCCTGTTCAAATTGTCTTTTCTGAGTATTTGAGATGGGACTCACAAAACACTGCATGTTCAACTTTTACACTCACACACACTTTATGTTAATCTAGATTGAAAAGAGAGAAAGATGTGTTAGTTGCATAGATTTAAAAAAAAATGTTTCAAATATCCTTCTCTGACCAATTTTGTGGATGTTAAGCACACACACACAATATATATATATAGTTCAGCTTGTCCACAAATCGTAACGTATCAAGTATGAAACATTGCAAAGCTCCTCTGCTTTCATCATAAATCGCAGCAACTCAGCTTAATGAAGTGCTTGCGGTTCGGTATCACTTACCTCAGATCAAGTGTTTTGATGAAGTCTCAATACCCCTTCTTCTCCTGTTTTTCTTTTTAATGAGCTTTGCACATGTCGTCGCCCAACTAGTATGTCCTGAGGCGCTCGTGTTGGCTTGCTTAAAACAAAAGAGCACATCTTTCGGTTTTCAACTCTGCCTATCTCAATCAGTTATAGTCGCAGTCTATCACATACCACAGTATAGAAAATCTGTTATCTGCTATATAGATTAGCCGTATTAAATTTCTAAGTGAAATCAGTTCTGATGTGTTTAAAGCAACTTCTTAGTAGCTTTTTAATAAGAAAGAAGTGGACAATTTCCTATTTTTCAATTGTATAAATATTTTTTGTTAATTATTCATACTCATACATCTCCAGTGATTGTTTTCAACTGTTTTGATCTACTAATTTACTAACGTGTTAAACATCAGCCTCACGGTGTCTTATAAATCAGCAGTATTTTTCGCCTGGAGGCAGGAGAGGAGTTAAAAAATTATAATATACAAATATCAAAGAGTCGTATAATTGTACAATCATTGAAACTAAAGGCAAAACTAGATCCTTTTGTAATTATAAATAAATAAACACTGTTATGGCAGTTTTGCGCTAAGTAACTTGCAAATCATGAACACTATGATTAAAAAAAACAATTCTAATGCTAACAGAACCTACTCAACAGCATTGCTCATCATTAAATATAGCTAATATTTATCACAATATATACTTTTTTTCTGCTTAGTTTAATAATTAATGTAATGCACAAAATATAAATATGTTGACATTTTGAAAAAATTCAAATATGTTTGAAAAGAAGTGATGCAACAGTGGCGCACACAAGACCCCTTTGTTTACATGCGTAGCAATTCCTTCCGCGAGGGAAATTAGATCTGGATACTCGAGTTGTTCGTTTAACGAAGAAAAAAATCACGCAAACCTGCTCGTTTACTTTAAACATTTCACGAAAACTCACGACAGATGTAAACGATGGAGAGACAGACAGAGAAGCTAAGGAAACACGAGCGCGATCCAGCGGAGGGATATCGGAGTGCACAGCGGCGCAGCTGCGCAGAGCCACTGGTCAGATAATAAATGCTGTAGTGTTGACATAATTCATTTTTCTTAAAATTATCACGCGTATCGCCACTATGCCGGGAATGATGGACAAAGGGTCGGAATATCTGGGCAAAGGTCGCTCAAATGGGACGAAAAGCCCGTCTAACGCCTCGAATGGACATTTTTCGGACGAGAGCGGCAGCGACGACGAGCACGGTATAGCCTCGAACACCCCTGCGGAGGTTGTTTATGTATTTTAATGAAAAACGAATCGCTTAATAAGTGCGAAACTTAACACGCAATTTTTGTTTTCAGATGTGGGCATGCGTGTGGGGTCCGATTATCAAGCAAATATCCCAGAGTTTGATCCAGGTAGGGGAAAAGCACTGCATTCCGCCTTTAAGAACCTGAATGACTGACTGTGGTAGCCTCGGTACACCTATCGCGCTTAACAATTTGCGTATAAATCAATATTCTATGCTTGTATTCAACTATTTGGGGTTTCGAATGGACAACATTATTGTTTTAAATCTGTTTTCAATGTTAGGGTGTGATTATATACTCGTGAAAAGCGTTTTGTGAAAGGATGTTAGCTTTCTCGGTTAGCCACTCATCAGCTAATACATACCCAGTAACTTTGACATGATTAAATGAGAGTCATGGTTTAGTCTTTTTTGTTCGTTTATAAATCAGCTGTTTAAACAGGGGGATTTTAAAATAACTTTCCTAAAGCGATAAAATAGCAGTTTTCTTTAAATTCAAGTCAATGAATAACTGCCTTTAACCAAAAATGTAGTGTTTACTAATGTCCTTCTGCGTTATTTTACGCACTGTTTTTCTATTTAATGCTGTTAAGCTGTTCAGACACAATCTATTTTGTTAAGGGCTATATAAATAAAGGTGACTTGACTATTTAGGGTTGAAGTGAAAATGCCTTTAAATTACTATTTAATGTAATAATAAGTGAACAAAATGTGATTTAACCCTCAAATAACTGCAACACTAAGTTATTATTTTTTAAATATAAATATTGGTAATACAAAATGTTTAAATCTTATCAAACTCAAATTGAAATCTCAAATTTAAAAGTTTTTTTCCCCTCACATTTAATGCATACTCTTTGTATTGTAATTTTTAGGCTCCACAAAATACAGTGATAAAGACAATGGTGGCATGTTGGTTTGGTCTCCATATCACACAATAGTTGACTCTAAATGTAAGTATTTGCCACTTTCTGGGGGGTGGGGGCATTTAGTTTTTTCACTGTGACAACATCATGTGTATTATTATTATTTTTTTTTTTTTCAGTGGATGAGTACATTGCAATTGCAAAAGAAAAGCATGGATACAATGTTGAGCAGGTGAGTTGAGAAAACGCAGTCCTCAAAGATATTGTTGTCAATGTTAATTAATGTATGGACATCTTCTGCGCTCCACAGGCTCTCGGCATGCTCTTTTGGCACAAACACAACATTGAGAAGTCCCTTGCTGATTTGCCAAACTTCACTCCCTTTCCTGATGAGTGGACGGTAGAGGACAAGGTGTTGTTTGAGCAAGCGTTCAGTTTTCATGGGAAGAGCTTTCATCGGATCCAGCAGATGGTGAGTCATCACTGCTAGTATTACTGAGGTTGTCTTCAGACTGAGAGGCTTGATCTCATTAGAAATGTGTCTAGGTCACATTTAATTCCCAAACCAGAAAGAGAAAGGAGAAATAACAATTTGTATAAAGAAAAAAAAATGTTTAAGGTTGTAATTGTGATTAATAGCATCCAAAATAAATATTGTTTGCATAATATAGGTTTGTTTTCTGTGTACATTATTATGTGTATATATATGCACACACACATGCAGGCTGTATATTGTATGTATGTGTGTTTATTTATATATATATATAAAATTTTTATTTATTGTTTAAATAAAAGGTTTTTGTTTACGTAATATATGCATATTTATATTTATTTAATTTAAATTATAAATGTTTAATTTATAAACAGAATTTTTATCTGAAACATACTGTATGTGTGTGTTTTTATATATATATATATATATATATATATATATATATGTGTCACATGGTCCTTCAGAAATCATTTTAATATGCTGATTTTTAAAAGATATTTGCTGTTCTTTTAAATAGGGCTGCACGTTTCGGGTATATCTCGCTATTCGCGTGAAGTTGGATCCTTGAACACGTTTGATGTTCTTTAATTTTGGCATCAATTTTTTTTTATGAGATTTACCCTGTTGAAGTCTTTAGATACGTCACAACCATCATTTTTTTCAATTTTTGTTTTATATCTCTATTTCTTGAATTTAACAATCTACTGTAGTTGCCGGACAAATCTATATCCAGCCTTGTGAAGTACTACTACTCATGGAAAAAAACGCGATCCCGGACGAGTCTAATGGACCGACAAGCTCGAAAGCTGGCAAACCGGAATAATCAAGATGAAAGGTCTCTTTATCTCTTATTTGATCTTTGAGCTCATTTATAAATGGATTCAAGTTTAAGTTTTTCTGGTCTTTTTATTTTTGCTTTCAACTTTAATAGTGAGGAAGAGATGGAAGAGGCCAACCCCATTGAGGCCAACGACAGTGATTATGACCCTACAAAAGAGGTTAAAAAGGAGGTAATGTGTATTTTGTAATAATATAAATACGTTCAGGTGTCTACAAATATTCAAAGGTATGCTCAAGTGGATACAGACGAAATATAAAGCAATCAACAGACAGTTTCTCAGCGATTTGTTTTTGCCCTGACAGAGTCATGCAGAACCTCAGACGCTGAGCTCCAAGATCGGGTTGGGACGGAGAGACCACCAGACCCTGCAGCACCGTCACCACAGCCAGCGCTCCAAGTGCCGCCCGCCCAAAGGCATGTACCTCACACAGGAGGATGTGGTGGCCGTCTCCTGCAGCTCCAGTGCCGCAAACTCTGTCTTGCGTCAACTCGACATGGAGTTGGTGTCTCTGAAACGACAGGTACAGCCAGAAATCACCAGAAGGTTAAAAATAAATGCTAATATTGGGGAATAAATCAGTCTAAGCCTTTTGAAGATCATTTAAAAATATTTTTAATTATAGATGTTCAGTTAAACAGACAGTAATGGGCCTAATGCAGATGCAAAATGTTTACAAAAATTATAAACCGTATAAGAAACACTACATTTTGCCAGGCAACAGAAAGCTTGCATGTGGATGCTAGATTGAATAGGTTAAGCTTTGAGATCCAAGACAAATTTCAGAAAGAATTCCAACAATAAAGTGTATTTGGATTGAATAATTGAAATGAAAAAATCATCTTAAAGCTAACAAATGCCTCTAGTTTTATTTATTTTAACAGGAGTTAAAATAGTTTGGGCTAAAACTTGTGTAAGTGATGTGTTTTTGTGCATTTTATTTTTGCATATGGTGAGTGTGACACACGAAACACATCTATTACACGATATTATGGTAAAAATTGTTAGTTTGCTGGTTTTCAGCGAATGCAAATAATAGTACATTTGTGACTATTAGCTTTTTGCATTTCTACAGTTTTTAAAGTCCACTACTAAAAATTATTTTAGCTCTTTTTATCTTAACAACTGAATATGCCAGTGTATTTTTTAAACAATATATATGTATGGTTTTATATAGTTATAAGCAAAACATCAAATTAAAGAAGTGTTTAATTTTTATACGATTAATCAAAAAAATTATCGCAATCGCACAAGTGATTTACTTTTCGTGTTGGAATGTTTGAACCGCCAGATCTTTACTGGTACATCTTCAATGAATCAATCAATCAGTTACTTTTATTTATATAGCTCTTTTAACAAAACAGATTGTAGCAAAGCACTGATAACGGGATCTGAAGTGATGGCAATGTACAATGACAAGATTAATCAATGATTTAAAAGCTGAAATGTGAAGTTTAATTTTATTAAAAACCTATTATTTTTGTGAAAACTTGTATCTGAACTATAAATCATGCTTTTTTCAGTAATTTTACAGTTTAATATGTCATTAGACATCGTCTTACCCCACTCATGTGACATTTCATTTGCTTGTTCTCACTTTTTTACTTTCATCTTCAAGGCCAACATTTATCCATCTGCCCAGCGACACAAGATGCTGTGTTTCCATGGTTACCAGCGAAGAGCAGTGGTGGTTCTTCCGCCTGATGAGGTGTGGAGGAGCCGTCTTGAACAGCGGCAAGAGCAGGAGGGCACGGCCCTTCTAGAAACGTCTCTTCTTAAAGCCAAAGGTCAGACTTGAATGACCCGATCATGAGTGTCCAGACATATTACAGCTGCACACTCGTCAAACTGTTGTTTCTCTCTTCTCCTATGTCCAGCGAGCTTTACACTGCCGGAGCAGGGAGAGCACCTGGATCAAGTGATATTTGTGGAGCTCGGCTCCGAAGAGGCCCTCAAGCTCTTAACACATTACAAAGAGGAAGCTCACCGCCTTCTGCCAACTCCTCCTAAACGCAAAAAACAAAATCGCCCTGTTCATCAGTGTGGTAAGAAGAGGAGGTTTCACTTCTGCTGTTTCATCATCTGATCTTTGATCCTCTTGATCCTGAATTTACGCCATGAACATGTGCCTTTTCATTTTCCAAGGGTGGAGAGGAGGTCCATTCGGCTCGCACTATACATCTCGGAAAAAACAGGTAAGCCTGTTAATGTGATGTTACATGTTTAGACATTTAAATTAATTCTGTAGGAACCAATGGTGGAGAGTAACAAAGTATTTTAGCAGTATCTGTACTTCATTTGCATCCCGAAATATCATTCTTTTTACAAATATACTCTTCCTTATGATAAACAATTTAGGCGTATTTGGCATGCTCTCCAGGGAGCAAGCCGGGATGTCGGCAAACGCCGAGCCCTAGAAGTTGGAACCCTAGTGGGTAGAACCCTAACTAGGGCTGAGCTCGACATCCGGCTCGAATCCCACTCGCCCCTTGGAGAAAGATGCGAAATAAACTGCGGAGAAGGGGGTGGAGCAAGGATGCATAACGAGATAAGGAAGGGAGGAAAAAGGGGCCTATTTATGAATTTGATTTTGCTGAAGGGGAATTAGGCTGATTAGGGGATTGGTAACAGCTGTAGCTAATCATGCGTCAACGCTCCTCACGAAACTTGTTTATCAACATCACTTTTTTTTTCTTAAACGCATCATTCCTCATTTTAAACTTTAAACTGAAGAAATTGCGGTAGACATGAAGATGCAATAGTGGCGCTTTCTTTTATTAAATCAGTTTACAAATTGCACTGGACGATTTATTTGTAAACTGGATTGATCGGACAACAACTATTATCAAGTCAACAATTCAATGATTCAAATAATCCTGTCAGAGCAAGTTTACTATGAACAACTCTTAATTCAAATCAGAGTTCAGAAATCAAATCCAGTCACAGCAAGCCTCCAGTAAATAAATCACACAAATAATTTGGTCAGAGCAAATCTCCACTGAATGACTCCATGATTCAAATGATAGAAGGTAAAAACACAATTGGGCTGTTTTTTTGTTTTACAGACCTGGCGACTGTGCACGAAGTATTGTTTAATTACAAAATTTGATCATTCATATTTTACTTTTGTACAGTCAAGTTCTTACTATTGCACTACAAAAATTGAAAGAGAGTACTTTTATATATTTATTAGAGTAATTTTATTAGAATGTTTATACTTAGGGTTCCCGCGGAGTCTTAAAAAGTCTAAAAAAGACTTGAATTCAGAAAGTTAAATTTAAGGCCTAAAAAAACACAAGTTTAGGTCTTAAATTTAATTTACCCAAGTTTTAAAATTCTTACCTTTGTTCATTTTGTTAATTGGCCCAAGCGTTGTCTGCCGAAAATAAAATATTAAAATGCTGTAATAAGTTGGTGATAACGATAATCCCATTGCGTGATCACTGCAGGTATAACTCCTGTAAAGTAGGTGGCGGTATGTAACCCACCAATAAAAT
>JAUCMT010000053.1:11154039-11177181 GCA_032357475.1 Enteromius thamalakanensis | reverse complement strand
GGGAATACCAATATGGCGGCGCGGTGGCTTCACTTCTATGACGTCATGAGCTATCCAGTTCTCTATATAGATCAGTGATCCACACACTTCTGACTCCTCATTACAGGTATTAAGTCCCATCACATTTTTAACAAATGGGTGAAACAATTTTGCCTCTATTAAAATAATCTCTACAAAAATAAATAAATAAATAAATGGTCCCACTCTGTATTAAGTATCCCTAATACCTGTGTACTTCCATAGTAACTAGATCTGTATGTAGTATGTAATCACAGTATAAGTACACATTGCTACATACAGTAGTATCTACAGCTGTACTATTTCTGGAACTACAGTACACACATGTAACACCCCTCAGAATGGTGTGTGCAAGTAAAAAGTGTAACAGGACATTGGTAACAACAATTTTTTGACTTCACTAAGTAGTCGTGTAACAGGAATTACATAGCTACATTTTGTAACAGCAGTATGTATAAGAGTAACTGGAACGGGGGTGATGAAGGGGTGTAGTTGGGTAGGTTTAGGTATATGTAAAGAGGGTGGAGTTGGTAGAATTGGTGCACCACTGTAATAATGGCCCAGTGTATAAACATGGTAAGTTCTCAGGAACTTAATATAAAGTATAACATTCTGTACACCAACCACAATTTATATGTAAAACCTAATTTCCTGCCGGCTGCTGTGTAACATCAGAATAATTACATGTTAAAATGTCGATTTAATATAAAGTGTAACACTTAATTTACTGCTGTTAGTCCTGTTACACATTTGTACTTCCATTCCCAAAAAAAGTGTTGTTACCAATGTCCTATTACACATTTGTACTTACACACACCATTCTGAGGGATGTTACATGTGTGAAGTTACAGTAAATTACAGTTGTAGACATTATATACCGGTGTGTACTTACACTGTGGTTACATACTACATACACATCTAGTTACTATGCTAGTACACAGGTATTAGGGATACTTAATATAAAGTGGGACCAAATAAATAAATATTAAACATATTTATGTTTAATATTTATTCATATAATGATTATGAATAATATTAATATTAAAAATTGCAAATTTAACATGTAAATCCACAAATATATATCAATGAATTATAGAGAATAATTTAAGGAACGTAGATACAGGTATACATATTCTCTCCCATCGATGCACCAGAGTGTCTTTACAAAAAAATAAATAATAATACTAAAATTAAAAAAAAGTGTTGTCTAAAGGTACATCTTTGTACCTTTGTCCACCTATAAAACATATTAGTATCTTAAAGGTACATAATAGTATTTTTAAAAGTAAATATTGCACTTAAAGGACTCGTTTTGGTAGAAACTTCTAGAAACCAAGATCCAGCATCCAGACACCTCCCAGTCAAGGTTGGCATGGCAGTGTAATGGTGAGAGGGTGTTTGGTGGCACGTTTAATAAAAGTCCAAGCAGACCACTGAAGTAAATATTATCAACCCTCCCTTTCCAGACACAACAGATCCCCCGACTCGAGCTTCGGCTCACTTTCTCTAATTAAGCACAGACACTATAAGGAAGTGTCAGCCCAGGACAGCAGTGATGGGACACCAGGGGAGGACCACCACTATCCTGATCAACACCCTCCCTCACACATTACAGACAGTCACTGAAGCCCAGCAGAACTTCAGTCAGCCGAATCGGGGTCAAAGGTCAAACACTGGAGAGCCTGTTTTGCATCTAACTGCAGATTTTGGAGCACCCTTATAACTGCCAGACTAGGCATCAGCCATAACTCTCAGCTGTTGGAGAACGGCCAGGCAGGTGTTGCACATGGGGAATGTTTTTCTGGGTTGTGCCATTTTGTCAGAATGCGGTTATTAGAGACATAAATATGTATCAACTTAAGCTATCATTATGTCTCTTGTGAAAAAGACAAAGTGAATGTTTAGTGAATAGTATGGCGTCACAAATCACGTCCTCTCGCTCCCTGCGTCATATTTACTTCGCCATCAAGGGGGCTGTTCCATAAAACTTTAGAGTACAAGCCAGGCTTATTTCGGTTAGTCAGGCTTATTGTCAGTAGATTTGTTACAAAATAAGTCAGACTAACTGAAATAAGCCTGGCTTATTTTGTAAACTTGTTTTATGGAACAGGCCACCGAGCTGTTTCAACTAAAAGAAACTTCCACTGACTGATAAGTTGTCTTCATCTTTCTTTCTCAATCAGGGTCAGGTGACCCCAGCCTCAGGGCCATCTCCTGTAGCCTTGTCAGCGTCTCTAACAACAGCGAGCAGCTCCACCTCTCTCAACCAACCTCCACCTCTTCTTCGCCCATCTCTTCCCGCCACCCCAGCACTACACCGTCAGCCGCCTCCCCTGCAGCAGCAAGCCCGCTTCCTTCAGCCCCGTCCTGCCCTGAACCAGCCTCCGCCGCTTATCCGGCCCTCCAACCCCCTGCCTCCACGCCTTAACCCCCGACCCTCAGCCCCGGCCCCCAGCACAGCCTCTGCCACGCCGGGCCAGCAGCCGCCCACTCTGGTGGGCATCCAGTCCGAGACGCCCTCCTCCTCTCTACACTGATGTGTTTTATATTTCTGACAATGCTGATGAAGGTTTGAATTGGTTAGCAGTTCTCATTGTGAATACTAGGAAAAAAAATATGATTGTTTTAAACTGTATATATTAGTTCCGTAACTTTTCTATTTATTTCAACTGATTTGTTTTTTATTTTAGGTTTTGTAATCATGTTGTAACATTGTAATTTAAAGCAATAGTTCACACAAAAATGAAAATTGCCCAATGATTTACTCACCCTCAGGCCATCATAGGTGTATGTGACTGTCTTTGTTCAGATGAGTACAATCAGAGTTATGTCTAAATATTACCCTGGCTCTTCCAAGTTTTATAATGGCAGTGAATGTCTGTTGGGACTTTGAAGCCCAGTGCATTCATCCATCATAAAATGTGTGTATTTAAAAAAAAAAAAACAAGTTTTGTTTACAGTGAAGGAAAACCTGTATCAAAGAAATTTTCTTTACGAATCCTCATTTTGTTCTTGTAATTCCTTCATCACTTCTCTCTGGTAATCGTGTGTGTCACTGTTAACGTTACAGTTTATAAAGGTTTCAATGCTTTCTTTATACACAAATGCATTGATTCGCTTCGGAAGGACTTTATTTACCCTACAGAGATGCATAAAGCACTTTTTTTATGATGGGTCATTGAACTTAAAGAACTTGGAAGAGGCAGACCAGTGTATTTTAAAATAACTCCGATTGTATTCAACTGAAAGAAGGTGGTAATATGCACCTAGGATTACATCACTGGTAATTTGTCTAAACCAAGTGAGCTATCGCTTTAAGTTTTTAAACTATTGTGTTCTATTTCAGCACTTTTTCTTGTTCTTTAGTATCTACGATGTAACGGCAAACCTCTTTAAAATGGTTTTGCTTGTTGTTTTGTTGTTCATCTGTGTCTGTGGTTGATTACTACGTTGTGTCACTTTGTGTTTTCATAGTTTAATATTTGGTGCTACAGACTGACAGATAATCACCTGTCTAAATTCTCTTGCCATCAAAGTGCTCTTAACAAAACAAAATAATCTCACTTATTTGCTAATGAACATCATAGAAGATTCCTACTCTCACACCTTCAGTCTCTTTTGAGTATGAAACACTTTTCAACCTCATCTGTTGATTAGCATTTAATCAGGTTTGTTGATAAAACTGTGTGACCTGCAGAAAAGTGTAAATGGTCCACATTTCCTACCAGACGTTAAGCTGTTGATCTGAGTTGTTTTGTTAGTGGTGTGCTGTTTAATCAGAGTATGCATGTAGCGTTACCCTTCTTCTATCCCATAAAAAGTGCAGGATTCTGAACTAATCAGATCATGCTTACATGCACATCCTTTCCCAATCAAGGTCTATATTCTGGTTAAACCTTTATTCTGAAAAGATGTTTACACAATCCGAGGCTCTGAATAATACTGTACACATGTAACAAGCATTATCAGAATAAACTAATGTACATTCTTTCCCCTTTATCCACGTCTAGACATAATAGTGATGCTCTTGCCATTTGTTTTTGTTATTTAAGCAGCTACATTTTTCATTGATGTTATTAACATTACACAAGAGCTGACATTTTTTATGGTATTTCTTTTTTTGTAGAATGTTAAAATAGTTTTGCTCCAAGATTTAATTTTTTTCTTTCATGAATAGATTGATTTCTCACAGATGTGTAATCCAAGAATCTCGTCTCGTTCCTTTCTTTAAAAACTGTAAAATCTTCATCTGGTTATGGACATTTACATAATCAGAATATGACCAATCTCTGAATAATGCTGGAATATTCTTGTGCATGCGGACAGTCACTGTGTAAACGTTTCACTTGTGTACGAATTTAACCCTAATTTATCTAGTTTTCTTATTTTTATTTTTTTTATCTCGGCTCTTTGCACTTACAAAATAACTCTAATGATTATTTCAGCAGGAAAAGTGCTGTTTCTACTGTATACAGATTGAAAAGTGCTTAAACATTTGTTTTTTTGACGATACTAAGCTAGTTTCCTTATTTTAAAATCTGAGTTATGTTTTTTTTTTTTTATGCAACCGAATTGCAATTCATTTTTAATAACGGGTTGTAGGCAGCTCAGAGTGTGGTGGCATTATATGTAAAATAACGAAACGTCTCTTCTCTAAAGTTGTGCCTAAAGCATGTTCATATGTGAAGTGTCATGTGCTCGTCATATGGAAACATTAAAACACGTTTGAACACAGACTCTTCATTTCTGCAATGTTTGTTAACCGTTTTCTTCCTAGTCTTTAGTTTAAACATGCAATAAAGTGTGTCTCGGCTATTTATGGCATATTCGATTTAGTTTCTCTTTCTCGTTTATAGAAACTTCCTGCAGCGCACTTTCCTTTCAAACCATACTAAAGCCAAGGCTTCCTTTATGAATAATCATTAGCTCGTTGAGTTGCCGCTACTCTGTGACGTTACCTAATTAATATTCATGAGCCGAGGCCTTCGCCGTAGTAGGATTGGTCATTCCGTTTTCCGTTCGCCTTAATGGCGTGGCAGCGCGCCCAAAATAAGAGTGACGTACTGCGTGCATCGGCACTGCGCGATGAGACGCGTAGCTGTCAAATATTATATATCAGGATTAACTTGTATCCGCTGAACTTCAGCCACATCAGTCAAAATGAGCTATTAACACCACCAGCCCTCAGGTATGTCAACCTATGCATTTTGAAATAAATACTGCGAATTCTATAGCGGACAGTGTAAAGCGAAAGTAAATGTTTAAATGAGGAATAGATGGTTAAGTGAGCTGCTGGCTGTGTTTTGACGAGGCTTGGCTCGTGTTTCTTTATAAAGGAGGGTAATAGTAAACTGCTTTAGTAGAGTTTAGATTCACAGTGTCATGTTGTTGCACTGGGGATTCCCCATATGTTTGTTCTCTCTCTCTCACACACACACACACACACAGGAACAACCCGCAGTGTGCTTAAAAATTACAACTAGTTTACTGATATATTATTTGGTCATTATAACATCATGATCGTTTATGCACTATGCAATGATAGATTAAAGTCTCCTTTATATGAGTAGGGAAGATGTTAAATGTCAACCGTACAAACAGTTCCTTATTAAAAAGGTTACAGAATGGATATTTATTCACATTTCTTCAACTTTTTACAAAACTGAAGGTCAATTTAAATTGTATCCGTCAACCCTGTTTACCCTTAATACTATGCTCCAAGGAAACATACAGGTTTGTTATAATGAATTGATGTTAGATTGCACATATTACCTAAACATATGATTTATTTTTTAGGTTAACAAGACTATTGGAATATGCTTGTGCCTCAAACTTTTTATTTTATATATATTTTTAATTTTGCATAATGGTTACGTGCTTAATTGCTTACAAGAAAATGAACAGGATAGAAATAAAAGGTTACAAAAAAGTATGCTTAACTGCGACAAAACAAAAGGAATTAAAAATATGATCAAATGACTGCTGTATGAGCTCAATAGGAAAGGGAACTGGCTTTAGTTCATGTGATGTTATAAATGATTTAACAGGATGGAACTTGATACCGAGGACAAGGAAGAGTACAAATTGAAACAATTTTACAATAGAAAACATGTTTGGTTTGAAACATTTTGAACACAGAAAGTGTTTTTAAAAAACGTTTTCCCTCCAAAACTATTTAAAATTCACTCTTAAATTAAATCTTGAAACTTTTAAATCATGAACAATATTTGGCCGAGATATTACTATTTGAAAATCTGGAATCTGTGAGTGCAAAAAAGTTCTCCAAATTAAGTTCTTAGCAATGTATATTTTTTATTTTCATATATTTACAATAGGAAAAAATATCTTCATAGAACACGATCTTTACTTAATACTGTAATTACTGTATCATTTTGGACTCATACAATGCATTTTGGCTATTGCTACAATGACAATGGCTATTAATGACATATACTTAAGAATTATAAAAAATGCTTAATTTAGCCCTTATTGCTTCTTTATAATATTTGTTCCATGTATTATTTGGGAACTGATAAGTACCGTGGATCAACTTCAATGATGCTAAAAACAAAAGAGGAACATGAAACAGAATTGCATTTGTCAATGCAGTTTTCAGATGATTTACATATCTGTCGCTGTGTCAGCCTTCATCTCATTTCCATTCGTTCCCCAGGTTTCCATGGCAGCAGAGGAGAACGAGTGTCCCGGCTTGTCCCGGCAGAACTCTGAGCTTATGAGGTCATGGGAGCTGGAATCCATTCTGACCAATCGCACGCTGCGCTTCGTGCTGCGCCTAGAGCAGCAGTTCATTTGCCCGTCCTGCGGTGGGATGGTTCTGAACCCTCACCAGACAGGCTGCGGGCACATCTTCTGTGCTCAGTGCGTGAGGGCTTACATGTAAGTAAAACGCATCAGTTAAATCAATTAAACAAGTTGTTGCATGCATCTAAAATGGTTTGGCGACGTCTCTTCTTCTTTTCAGTGAAAATGGGAGAAGTTCGAAATGTCCCTTAGACAGCATTCCTATAAAACCAGATGAGGTGAGAACATTAACATTTTAAATGCATATTCGTGTACACTTATAGCTTTATGTTCCTTTGTAATTCCTATTCCAATGCTTGCAGATTTTTCAAGATAACTGCTGTAAACGGGAACTGCTAAACTTAGAGATCTACTGCACCAACGCCCCAGACTGCCCACATAGGGTCACCTTATGTAACCTTCAGGTAAAAGACAAAACGTGACTTAATGCTGTAAATTGCATGGCTGAGAATAACAGTGCAGGATCTCTCTGTCTCAGGATCATCTAAAAGCTTGCCAGTACGAGCAAATTAGATGTTCAAATATAGGGTGCAACGACACTGTGTTGCGCAAAAACCTAACGGACCATCAGAGGAACGCCTGCTTCTTCCGTATGGAGATGTGCCATCACTGCATGCAGTCGTTTCCCGCGTCTCAGCTGCTGGTCAGAGCGCTTCCCTGTCTCTATACTGCATACAGTCAATCTGAGATGTGCTTGCTTCTAATATTGCTTACTATGACAGGTCCATCAGAAGACTTCATGCCCTGAAATGGAAATCCTGTGTCCCAACAAGTGTCTTCAGACGATCAAAAGACACAAGGTCTGCTTTTAGAAAGCTAATGAATATGCATCTCTTCAGATTAATATGGAGGACCTAAGGAGACATGAAGATGGAAAAATTATGAGACGGGAAATTATACTTTTAATGCGTTTTCATATATTTAGAATCAGTGTTGTGTTCACATTGCATTCTCTTGAAAATCAAATGATTTTTCGCAATTAATCGCATCCAAGATAAAAAGTTTATATAATATATATGTGTGTAGTGTGTATATTTGTTATGTATACACTCACATACAGCATATATTTTGAAAATATTTACATGCATATAAATTCTATAATTATATTCTTATATTTTGTATTATATATAATTATTTTAATGAGTAATAATATATAAACATAATTTATTTCTAAAATATATACATGCATGGGTCTGTATTTATCTATACATAAACACACTTATATTATGGAAAAAAAAGTTTTTATTTTAATTACGATTAATCGTTTGAGAGCGCTACTTCACAGAAGTATTGTTTTTGGTTTCCTTATGACACAGTACTATGCATTCTCCCACAAAACTATCGCGTTCCCCACAGAAACACATGCAAAATATAGTTTTTCCGTCACTAAATTTCTCAAGGAAACAAAAAAGTTTTCAGAGAGAACACAAAAGGCAACGTTTTTGGGAAACCCATTTGATAACTATGGGAGCTCTCACATAGTCATTTAAAAATTGTGTTTTAAAGCGTTTGCTTGCAAAACTGTTGAATTCCTCCAAAAAAACAAAAACTTTGTGTTTGCTTAGAGGAAGCACTAAAATACAATTGTTCCTTCAACCTCATGTTCATATTATGTCCATCACTGTCAAACTCTGGAAACAACGTAAATGATTTGTGAGCTAATGAAAAGGCTGATGCGTTTTGTGAGCATTAAAATGTACTTTTCCCTCCCATCTCATATTGTTCCATCTACATGTTTGCTTAGGGGCTCCATTAATAATCAGATGTTTTAATTTGCTTGTTGACTCTCATTGCAGCTGCAAGCTCATGCTGATGAATGTCTCGAAGTGGAGACCGACTGTATTTATAAAAACTACGGCTGCACATTCAGAGTAAGAAAACATATCATCATATCATATCTTACATATATCCACATAAGCAAGTGAAAGTGTCCTATTTTATGAGTCGCAGTTCAATAAATGCTTCCATTTGTCTGGGACACATTTTCAGAGCTTATCCTTTGAACACTTTCTTTCTTCCAGGGTAAAAGAGGAAAAGTACAAGTTCATGAAAACTCTGAGTTCAGCTCCCATGTTCGACTGGTTCTGGAAAGCAACAGCAAACTTGAGAAACAGGTATAAATCGAGCTGTATAAATGTCAGTGCAGTCATGGAGAAATGATTAAAACTGTAACATACAAATGGTCATGGTTGTAGGTGGAACAGCTGCAGCAGGATATGTTGGTCCAGCAGGGGGCGCTGAAGGACAAAAGTCTTGTGGTCAGTAATCTGGACCGGGATATCACCCTGTGTGACAGCACTCTTACTACCTTACAGGTAAAGAAACCCTGTGTTAATACAAATACAAAAAAGCAAAGTCATTTTAGAAACAACGTCTTTGCAAATTCTCGTAAACCCTCACAATACCACGTTCACAGAACAGTCAGCTTGTTTCTGAATCTATCTCACCATTCACTGTACAATAATGTATTATTGCAATATATTATAAAATATTATGTGGTTATTATAATGTCGATGTGAAAAAAAATTGGAATACTGCATAAAAAAATTGCGAATAAAGCGTAGACTTTCATCTAGTGTGTTCGAGAGATCAAAAAACATCACTTTCTGGGAAACTAGTGCGAAATATGAATGACAAAATGTAGTGCTGGGACGATATGCTTATTTGGCGATTCAAAAACGAATGAAACCTATTCCTATGAAATTTAAACCTATTCAGAAACTTATGCTGATTAAATATATTGCGATAATTGAGTATTGCGGTTGTATAACTATCGCGATTAGATTTTGCAATTTTTTATGATTTGTGTTTGCTTATTACAGTCTTGACAATGGAAAATACTTGATGTGAGCACCTAAAGTGGCACCTAGTGGCAAAGAATGAATTTGCGTTTCCATTCAGACCAACGTGAATAGATCGACAAGTTGGTGGCAACATGCTACTGTTTCACTTTTACGTCAAAATGATACATCTTTTTAAAAATGACTCATTTCAGTGATTCAGAGTTGACTCTTTTTTTTGAGAGAGAAACAATAGCTTTATGCACACTGCACTTTCAGATTTAAATTTTGCAGGATGCTTTCATTCACTTAGAGCTGTGTTATACAAAAATCCAAAATAGGAGCACTTTAAAATGCAAGTTGCTGCAATATTTGGTATTTGTGAAAGGCATTGTGTGAGACAGCTCTTCACAGAATCATTTTATAAGAGACTCAAGCAATGATTAAAACAACCTTTGATGGTGCGCACAGAGATTAATCCTCTAGTTAATCCGGTTATCCAATCAAATGATGTGTTTTTGGTGCATTGAGAATTTATGCTATGTTTACTTATTGGATGAAAAAATGAAAGTGCATACGGTTTTATGCATAATTTATACGTATTTTTATAGATCTATTTGCCAAATACCCAGATATTGTTATATCACAGTTTATTGGTATGCTCTATTTTTGTGCGGTAGAGGTCTGTGGAGGAGCAGCGAGTGCGGATCTGCAATGTTCAACAAGAACTGAGGGATCTGAGGGGCGTTCTGGGGTCTGAACTGAGCGAAGAGCTCCCCAGCCTTCGGGCATCACTGGACTCCCTCAGACAGCAAGTGGCCGTCACAGAAAGCCTCAGGGAACACCTGGGTAAGTCAAGTCTGATGGGCCACTTGAATGTTGACATTGAAGTTACCTTCTGGACAAGATGGGTGATCCTCAGAATGCACAATGCAAACATGCAATAGTTTTGGCTTTAGTTGCACTTAGATGCCTTGACAGTGGTGCATGAAGGTCCCTGGTTCTTCAATTTAAAGATGTCATGCTGACAGGTGAATTGTAAATTGTCCATTGGTGTGAGACAGTCATGTGATGCTGGGAGAGACTACAACAACCCCATGACCCTATATTGCCTGCAGTTTGGAAATGGATGGATGGATTGTTATATAGTGTGTTCCCAGCTTTGTTGCAAGGAAAGCTTTGGTAGACATCATCGTAAATTGGTACCATTATTTGAAATTTGAGTTAAGGATCTTATCTTGTTGGATTTTTATAATTAGGAAGTCTAAATCCGAGTTTTATTTAAAGTCAGTCACAGAAATTTACAGGAGAGTTGAACAGGATCTTTAGGAGACACGGATACATACTGTGTGCAGTCTGCTGTGTATCTCATCACCCCGTTAAGCAGGGAGGTGACCAGAGCAGATTACAGTGTCTGACATCGTACTTGCAAGTTCACACACCTCTTTAACATTATTTTTAGTGATCCCCCCCACTGGCGAAGTCGAACATCATTAGCACTGACATGTATAACAATCTTATTTACATTTAGCATTAGCCAGAACTTTCAAATTAGTAAAGTATGTCAAAATAGTGAAGTATCTTCTTAAACTGACATTCATTGAAGAAAAAAAGCATTAGCATTCTGTTAGCATTAGCTGTTAGTCTTATGGTTGGGTGCTTGCCTTCTACACTGGCCCATCAAAAATGATTTTCGAAGACCCTGATACCCTTAAATGAACCATAAAAAGTCTAGTAACCATGTTTTTATTTTCATTTTGATTACAATTTGTGTAACCACACGTTTACTATAAATACCATGGTTTAACTTATTTTCGTAAAGGGTGTATCATGGTCTATACAGGTTTGCAACAGAGTTCTAGAGTTTGTTTCTGGTCTAATTCAGGACAAAACCATCCAGACATTCTTTGTGGAAACGGTAACAGTAGAATTGTGTGTGTTTGTGTCCCTCAGGTGCGTTAGAGCAGACGTGTCAGCGCCATACCCGCTTGTTGGACATCCACGTTGAGCAGCTGCAGTGCAACGAGCAGCGTTTCCGCCAGCTGGAATCCACTTCCTATGACGGGAAGCTCATCTGGAAAGTGCGCGACTACCGGCACCGGAAAGAGGCCGGCATATCGCTCAACTCAACCCCCTTCTACACCAGCCGTAGCGGCTACAAGTTAAGTGTGCGGGCTTACCTTGGTGGGGACAACTCAGGGAGAGGCACTCATCTGTCACTGTACATCACGATAATGCGTGGAGATTTCGACTCGCTCTTGCCATGGCCATTCAGACAGAACATAACGTTAACTGTGCTGGATCAAAGCGGCTCCAGGATCCACCAGAGTAATACTTTCACTCCTGATACCAGCAGCGATAGCTTTCATCGGCCAACATCTGATGCTAATGTGGCCACAGGTTTCCCAAAATTCATGTCCCACGGTGATCTGGAGGTCCCTCGAAATGCCATTTACGTGAGAGATGACACATTGTTTATCAAAGTAAAAGTGGACACAAATGGATTAGAGGACTTGTAGCCTATGGGGAAAATGAATTGTCCCAAAACAGTGTCATTTAATACCCACTTGAAGACATTTGTTGTAGTAGCACTGGTTATTATGTTTACATACACAGATTTTCATCGATCTGTATCAGTACAAATGAAATGAAGGTGTCGAATGTGTTGCTCTCATGTACCATATTTATGAAATTTTGGATGTGAATGAAAACATCACATGAGAACAGTATTGGTCCTAAAACATAACCGTTTTTTTAATACAAGATATTGACATTTGCTTAAGGTCTTTGTTTTATCAGAATAAGTGATCATAGCACACTTGCCTGCAACGTTTTGGCTCATAAAGACCTAGGTCATGTTTTAATGCTTTTCTGCACTGCTTTCCAGTCAATAAAGCAAATCATGTCAGTTAGTGTGTTTCATTTCTGATCAATGCTATCCTCCGAGTTTAAGGGAAAAGAACAATGTTTAGTTTGTTTTTTTGAAGCTTGGTGGTCACAGCTGTATGAGCCCACTCCAACAACTGGCTCTTATATTTTTACATTATACACAAGTTGTTTTCATGTTAAAGTTTTCAATGGCTCAAAGCTAGCTTTGTAGTTCAATTAGGCGAGCTAGTGTGGAACTGCCATATTCAGAGTCAGGGAAACAATAGTTATGCATTACATAACTCCATAAATATAATTGCATTAGTTACTTTTTATGGAAAGTAATACATTAAGTTAATATTTCCTTACTTCAGCTTGGCCGGGCTTGCTTCATTGTTTTTTAATAATAAAAACCTCAGTAAGTTACATTTTTCCAAATATTAAGGCACTTGTCACCAAAACGTGAAATAAAGTAGCTTGCGTTAATTATTTGAAAAAGTTGCTCAGATATTTTGTTGTAAATTTAAAAGTAATGTGATTTGATTTCATAACTTAAGATTCTTGTAATGCTTTACTCCCAACGCTGGCCATAGCCATACACATATAATGCTTACCTAACAACTGAAAGAAGTAAAGTTTTTTTCTTGTCCTTTGCATTACCATGTTTTTATATTGTAGTGGTGTGCATGAATACTTGGGAACATAATAATAGTATATAATAAGAAGAACCACCTAGTAGCAACCACAAAGAACACCGTAGCTTAATAAAGCATGTGTTTATGCTAAGCGTTGTTGAAACTGAAGCTAAACATGCTAAAGATCAGGTATCAGATGTCTGTGAACACTGGCTGATGTCAGATTAAAGTCTCACTGAATTATTGCAATTAATGGCTAAATGAATTCCTACTGACACATGAAGAAAAATATATAAATAATTCATTCAACTACTTTTAGCTGCTTGACAATACTAGTGTTTTAGTAACTTTGGTACCAACATTTGGTACCATAAAGTGGCAGCTATAATTTTTGCAATTGTGCTGATTAAATGAAAAGGAAGTACATTTTGAAAGAGCTCTGTTCACACTTAGACCACATTGTGTATACATGCAATACATACAATGCATTTTTATTCAAAGCATGCCGTCTTCGGATCTATTTCTAATGTTAAATCTCAAATTTCTTCACTTGAAGTTTTCTAATTAAAACTTGGTAATGTTCAGCTGTGTTTAGTTTTGTGCCCAGCCCTCAAGCTTCAATGTGAAGTATGACACTGACACAAGCGTATTAATAGCTGCATTATTACAGGCAGGCAACATGACACCGGCATGGCATGCTTTGTGTGGTGGATGATGGGACAATAGTGCTCATATGACGGCGATGAGCTCCTCTGGCTATTCATAACTATCGTCCACCGCTACGTCTGGCTGTTGTCGGCTGGAGTGTGTCTGTGTGTGCGTGAGCGGTTTCAGAAAATACAAACACAAGAAAGCTCAAGATGTGGAAACGAGAAAAAATGTGGATGATTAAGCGTAAGTGTCATATTTTGGATGCATGAAATACAATGAGGTGGACCGAACATCAGAACCTGTCGGTCCTTTAACCACTCACTTTCGATTGACGAAAAACCACTAACATAAAATGGTTTTTGAGACTTCACGTCTCATGTTTGATTTGTGTTTCAGCACCTACCGAGCACCCAAAGGAGGCAAAATACAGGCCTGTGCTGGAGGTATTCCCCTTTACAAATACACCAAAGCCACTTACACCCAGCTAGTGGAAAGTCCCGTACTCTTCTCTGTTTGTGAACGAAAAAAATGAGTGCTGCATTTGCATTGTTCAGTGATCTCGAATAGATTGCCATGACTACGTCCTCTCGCTATACAACCTTGACCTTTTTTTGCCAAGATTGAGGCGTAGTTCAGTTCAAAACAGGAATTAAAAAACTTTTTTTATTGAAAAGGGGAGGCACTGCAGGCAAAAACAGTTTTACATGCACCTGTCAAGTTTGAGATTTTTTTTTTTACTTTTTGGTTTTTCATAAAGTGTTTTTTTTTTTTAGACAAATCAAAGGAAAACACCCAAAAGCCACTGCTAATTGTTTCTTTTATAGCACTTTATCTGTGTGTGTGTCTATAGATTTTTATGACAATACATATTTTCAAAGGTCGTTTTCTCAAAATGGGTTTTTCCTCCTAGACTGAGCCATAAATATCCACTTCAGTAGCACTTATACACCAACATTTGTATCCCTGTTTATATTCTTAAGGTTTTTACAGAAGGATTTGGTTTTTATGTAGATTAAAGAAAAAGGAGTTATTATTTAATATTTGAGACTAGGTTTTTTGTTAACTTGCAATATTATAATTTGATCATAATTAAAGTATAAAGAAATTACTTTGTCTGCACTGAAAAGGTAAGTTTTCCAAAGATAGTTCTTTATTAATTAAATTATATTGCCGACAGAAAAACATGTAAAATATATGCAAATTAATGTCAAAAAGCTGACATGGATTTGAGTGTCAAAGATATCGACCTACACAAAATGAATTTGCAAACTAATTTTGGAAGGAAGGGCTGACGATTACTAGACACAGCTGGCACCATTTACTAATTAGTCTCACCTTCATCGTAAAACAATCCAATCCCTATCGCCACCTCAGCCGAAGTCCACTTCCGCCTCAGCAGAGGCTCCCCGCCAACCACCATCCCTCATTTTCTACTCCCATCCTCCACGCTTCTTCTCCAAGCCTTCTTCGATTGGCTGCTGTCTCTGATAAGCATTTTTTGGGGGCATGGAGGGTCTAAGCCATGCCCTCATTAGGGCTCTCGCTACTAGGCCCGGGGTTCGCCAAGCTCCCGACTCGCCCCCAACAGAACGCCAAACATGCTTACTACTACTATGAATGAGGAAGCGCGAATTAGTAAAATGAAGTTGCAAACAAATTTCTGGAGGAAGGGCTGATGACACTAGACACAGCTGGCACCATTTACTAATTAGTCTGACACAAATTTATTGTCAACCAAGCTGAATTTAAAATGATGTTACAGAATATCTGTATTTTCGCCAGAGTTTACTCCCCCGTGACCCAATGAGCAGGTTCAATCTGAAGAGAAGCTCCCCTGAAAACGAGTTCCCAAACCTGGACAGAAACCACACCCTGATGGCCCGGGTCCTCAGCCTGCACATGTACACGAGACAGTTCAACCGGGCAACTGAAAGCGGGGTCATTTTTGATGATATCATACGCCCAGGACTTGAGGATCCGGGTGAGTTATTTTGTGTGTGTTTCAGTGTTGAGGGTAACGTGAGTTACATAATACAATTACTTTTTCCAAGTAACTAGTAAAGTAATGCACTACTTTTTAATTTTAGAGTAATATAACTATAAATAAATTTTTATAAATATTATTTTTCAAAAAAGTAACGCCAGTTACTTTGTTTTCTTATTTATCGACTGACAAGTCTCCTGACATCTGGCATGTTGGGGAAAATCAGAAATACAGAGGCATTGTGTGCGGTGTGTGAATACAGTGCGGTTCTAGACTAAATGTGAATGTGCATTAATTCATCTCACTCTCAAAAATCAGATGTAGTATTCATCAAAATGGATTAAACTCAATATGACGCCATACTGCAATAATTAAATTACACAAATGTATCTAATCTCATTTTTTTAACCACTGTTTTTGCTGCGGACCTTAGATGAGCTAGTTCAATCATACATGCAAGCAAAAATGAATTGTTGTTGTTTTTTATTGCTGAAGAGTATTGAACTTTCTTCTGTATTCTACTTTAAAGGTTGAGAATTAAATTTTTCTTTAGCCTGAGGTTCATTTGTGACACTTCTTGGTGTGAAAGGGCTTTTACATTTCCTATGAATAAAACTTTTTATATTAAAAATAAACACTCAAGCTCTGGCCATATTTAAAAAGTAACACAAAAGTAACGTAACGCATTACTTTCCTTTTTTTAGGGAGTAACACAATATTGTAATGCATTACTTTTAAAAGGAGTGTGTGTGTGTGTGTGTGTATTTTGCAGTATAAAGTATTTTAATTTTCACACATCTTACACAAACTGTGTGAGTCATTATCTCCAGTTGAACAGCTACACGGCTGCAGACTGCAGAGAAACGAAACTATCACATCTCTGAATGAATGTACACCAACTGACCTCAAAGAGCGGAATACAGCTAATATATGTGAAGCATTGATGTTTATTAAGTCATCTTCACCATAGGAACCCTTGTGAAAAAGAAGTAGGCTTATGCATTAGCATACTTTAAAAATGAGTAATTATTAGAATATTCCTTTAAAGAATGTGTGAACTGAATGTGTTTTTCTGAAACTAAAGGCCATGTTAATTGAAATTATATGACAATTTATTGCAAATGCAAAAATTACAATGTTTTTAGCCCAAAACGTAATTAATGAAAATGTATTATTAAAGTAAGTTTTAATTTAACATTATTATAAGTGCCGGTTTTTAAAGTATATTAAGAGTCAGTCATCAAAGTGTCTCTCTTTAAACACTCTTGAGTGGCTTTTATTATATTAATATTATATGCAAGTATTTAAAAAAAAATATATACTTTAAGATTTAAGTGTGCAATTTAAGTGTTAGACTTAAGTTAAGATTTAAGTGTGTTTAAGTGTTCAATAACAAAGTGCACTTTTTCTAAGGGACTGCATTTATTAAGGTTACAAGATTTACTTTCCCACTAGGGGCATTTGGTAACAAAAGTGACTAATCCACACACACACACACACACACACACACACACACATGTTGGTTTTTATGATTTATGGGGACTCTCCATAGGCATAATGGTTTTTATACTGTACAAACTGTATGTGGTATTGCCCTACACCTACACCTACCCTACGCCTAAACCTACCCCTTACAGGAAACTGTGTGCAATGTTAGATTATCAAAAAAACACCATTTCGTATGTTTTTTATGCCTTTTGAATTACGGGGACACTGAAAATGTCCTCATAAAACACCTACATATTTTAATACCTATGTCATACCCAAACTAATGTTTTTTTTACTGTACATGCTGTATATACTATTGCTGTACACCAACTCTAACCTACCCCTCACAGGAAACGTATAAGCTTGTTTCCTTTATGGAAACAAGAAAATGTCCTTTGTGGGAAACTTTTTTCCCCATAACATAGGGACCACACACACATTGTCACAGAAAGCACATTTTAAAAGAGGCTCTTAAATATCAGGTCAATACAAGGTTGTGAATGAACTTTTTGATGGCCGAGTGAACTTTTTAGTCTAGAGCTACATATGAACCGTAAACAAATATGAATCATATTTGTGTTCATAAACTATATTTTAGTTCTCGTCTGACTTTGTCTGACAGGTCAGTCCACAGGGCCGAAAGCAGTGGGCTGTTTAGCAGGGGATGCTCAGTCATATATCCTGTTCTGTGACTTCTTTGACCGTATCATTGAGTCCTACCATGGCTACAAGGTCACCACAAACACTGTTCAAGAGAGCGACTTTAATTATGACAACCTAAAGGTAAGAAAAACATCTAATGACCATGTTTGACTCAATTTGGCATCTTAAGTTTTAGTGCAAAATCTGTGGTTGCATGGTGTAGATGTGTAAAATGTGTGTTTAGGGTGGGGATGACTTCGATCAAGCATACGCAATGAGTTGTGAGGTCACTGCAAGCCGCAGCATTGAAGATTACTGCTTCCCCACACACTGCAGCAGAGGAGAGCGCAGACAGCTCCTCACACTGGCCAAAACAGGTACTGCAGCTGATCGCTTGTCCAAGTAGATGGATATATTTCATGCTGCTAATATAACTGGTTTTATAGTTTTAGAGCAGCTGGGTGAGGAGCTACCTGGAAAGTTTTACTCCATAGATGAGCTCAGCCATGAGAGTGAGGACCGCAGGGTTGTGATGGAGCCTCCACCATTGTCTTTGATAAAGATCGGGGTGGCTCGTGACTGGCCCGACTCAAGGGCCCTGTGGTTGGTTAGAGTTCTTGATTTATGGATGTACATGCTTGCATCAGGGACATTTACAGTATGTTTTTGCCTTGCATTTAGGCTAAGTGATGATGGGAACCTGGCTATTTGGGTGAACATGGAAGACCACTTGAAACTGGTGTCTTACAGAAGTGATGCCTGCTTACAAGAGGCGTTTAAAACGATCTGCATCAATGTGCTAAAGGTTCATTTTGACTGACTACCTCATATAATATTTTACTGATATGTTTTCAGCGAGAAGAAAAAAGGTCTTAATATTGAACCCTGAGGCATGCCATAAATATATACTCTATATGGTCTATTCTCAGCACACAAACAATCTAAAACTAATTTTTTTTATATATAGATGGAGACACTCTATAAGAAACTGAGACATTCATTTATCTGGAAGCCTCACTTGGGCTGGGTGGTCAGCTCACCTGCAGAGGTTGGCACAGGCCTGAAGGCAAGCGTCACTGTAAAACTGCTGCACATCGCCGAGAACAAATGCATGAATGACATCCTGGACAGACTACGACTTCAGATGGAAGCAACTGGTATGGCAAAACTCATTAATGATCTGTAGTTCTGCAGTATAAGATCATCCATTATCGTCATCTTGACTACAGAGACCGTCTCTGTATTTGAAAAATAAATAGTTTAATCATGTCATTATACATTACCCTCACTCTGTTCTATTTGATAATGTTTAGTGCTTTGCTACAATCTGTAGTGTTAAAAGTGCAATATAAAGTGATTGATTGATACAACCACACTTTTCTGTAAACCACAGTTGTAAAATAAGTATATATTTAAAAGAGGTACCTTGTGCGATTTTGCATTCAGCTTTATTTTTCTTATGCCATGGATGCCTACAGCGCATGTAAAAGGTGGTGAAATTCGGAAGACTGATTGGGGATGGTCTTAACTTTCCTAGTCGCAATTTTAGGCTGTCTCATATTTTCTAGTACCAACAACAGTCTAAATTTTGACACTGCTTTTATAACATTTTTATTGCGATTTATAATTTTAGCTATTCCTTGTACAAGTGTAACTCGGATGATCTTCACACCAAGATTGTTAAATCAAATCCTCAAGATGACCGCAAGGACAAATAACGTTTTTATTTCTCACATATTGTAGCTGCCAACTAACTATCATTTAGCTCCTATTTTGAAAAAAAAAAACCCTCAAAGTTGCATTGTGTGCAGGTTGTCCTGGCATCTACAAAATCAGCAACTTGCAGACTATTGGTGTTAATGAAGTGGAGTTGACCCAGCTAGTAGTGGATGGGGTCAAGCTTCTCATCCGAATGGAGAAAAGACTGGAAAATAACAGCGGTATAGATGACCTGGTTCCTGCTCAGAAGTGAAGCAGCCATCAGGAAGCGATTTGTTTTATTGAGAACTGAAATACAATCGCTCTAGAAAAAAGAAAAAGAGGACTTTGCAAAAAGGTTTTCTTGATGTCTGTAAAATGTTGTTGATGCTAGTTGTTCACTGAATCTCCCAAAGGGCTAATCTCACAAAGAAATGTCTAGATGTTGAGTTTTATATACCAAGAATAACAAAAATACATTATGTATTGATTGCAATGAGGTATGCGATATACTTCAAAAAAGGACAAGACATTTTAGCTTAAAGACTCATTTCAAGTAAGCTTTAATGTGCTCCAGTGGGACTGAACCACAGTGGCCCAAGGGATTTTTCCGCAGAAATGTACAGTACTATGTCCAGAGAATAAATGGGAGGAGTGTGTGGGAGGATGAAATGTGTTGAAGAGTTTAATTGCATTTTTTTTGGAGATCCTCAGCCTTCAGCTCACTTCCCGTCCAAACAGTTTCATCCGTACAGCCTCTAAATATAAAACAAAATAAAAACTGGAAATGTACTGTCACAAAATGGAACATCACAGTTGACATTTGAACATTCAATGCCTCTCCAAGCTTTCATCACAGCTTTCCCATTTAATATTTTTAGTCACTAATCTTTTTCTCAAACTACGCAAACTTGACCTCACCTTCCCTTAAAAGTGTGCAGTCACAACCTCTTTAGTCAGCATAACAGTAATACAACATAGACAGCATTGCACATTTAACCTCCGATACTTCAGTACAAAAGAACTAGTAGAAAGTACCAGTACGAGTGGTCGTAACCCATCTTCATCATCATCATCATCATCATCAACACCACTTATTACAAAACAATAACATTTACCAAAAAAAAAAGTCATGCATTCTCTGGATTAATTTTTACAGTTAATACAACAGAAAGGCATAAAATGGCTTAATAAATAAATGTCGGAGTTACAGTTGAAGCTTTTCTCGTTTGTCTATTTAGAAGGAAAACACTCGGCTTAGTGTCGCTGAACTGGCCACTCCTGCTCCAATCACACGTCAGGATTTCTGCACTACAGCTCCATGAAGTTAGCAGTATCAGTGTATGTTCTGAATGGAATGTTAATGTCAATGTTTCGGTTACTAATTTCTAGTCGATTTGTACATCCAAACCATCTGCATCGGGAAAACACATTGCCTGCTCTACAAAACACGTACTCGTTAATTCGATGTTATGATCACATCTAATTCTCACTCTTTAAAGGATAATTCATCCAAAATGAAACTTCTGTCATTATTTACTTGCCCTCATGTCCTGCCATGCATGCTGTTATTTAATTTTTTATTACAAAATGCAGATTTTCATTGATTAACAACTTAGATTTTGAATTGTTACATAAAGTGTAACATATGGCTATTGCACAGAAGTTGCATCGTGTGGATTACTATTATCATTTTTGGCGTTTATAAGTCAGAAAAAGCTGCATAATTTGTCAAAATCTTCTACTTCCAATGAAAAAACAACATACAGGCTTGCGACCACATGAAAACGACAGAACGTCCATTGTTGGATCAACTGTCCCTTTAAAAACAAATGTTGATAAGTTACAAAACAACTGTTAAAACTGAGTGGTCTCAAAATCTAAAAAACAAAACAAAACAAAAACAACGTCGAAAAAAAAAGAGACTAACAAAGATGACACATTGAACATAATTTTTCTGTACAGAGCTCAATAGTTACTATACAACACCTCCACATAAGTAGGCTGAAAGTCTTGTATTATACAACGCTATCATCAATTCAATACAACAAAAACATTCTATATCTTAACTGTACATGTGGAAAAGTCGGTTTTAAGTCCGTTAAGTCCGATAATTCGCTCGACAGATCTCTGTCCTGCCGACCCTGAAAGGGTTTCGATATTATTGCAAGATGGTTGATTTAACCAGGCGTATATGCGAGAGGTCATGAAGATCAGGCTAGGGTGTTTTTTTTTATTCTCTTTTCATCGTTTTGCATTCATATTTTTTCTCCACTACACACTATTACAGCAGTAGCTTACAGAAGCAGTAACTCAAAATGATGCTCAAACTTCCTGGTGAGATTCCTTTTTAGTGTTCCCTATAGGATTTTTTCGAACCCTTTGCTTACAGCTTGAGCTCATTGGCAATTTTCGAAGCGATGTTCTTGAAGGCGATGGACGTCCCAGATATGCGTTTGAAGCGCACACCATTGAGAGACAGGCGGGGCAGTTTGCACACCTCCATCTCCCATTGGACGAGACTGTCCTGTCGGGCGTCGCCATGCACGCAGAAGAGCAAGAAGCGCTCGCGCTGCTCATAGTCGCAGTTGTTGGCGTCCAGCACCTTGCGGATCTCTCTCATCATGTCTCCTGGCTCCATGGACGAGGTGGTCTTCATGCTCCAGGTGAAACGCAGTGATCTGGGCTTTGAGTCACGGCCTTCCTCCTTGGGTTCTCCGGATCCGCTCCTGACGACAAACACAGAAACGTTCAGAACGTCAGATTGCTTCGCATCACAGATTAGATTCGTGGGTGTGAGTTAAGGCTGTTTACACTGAGGACAATAGCAACAGAGGTAAACAGCTACTGATAATGACACAGAGCAACATTTATTGGAATCACCTTCAGAGAGATTTTTTTTCCAGCTGAATGATATAATCAAACAGAATCCACTTTAAAAAAATAAGTAAATATCTACAACTGCGATGAACAACACATTATTGAGCATTGGTTTCTGCAGCAATAAAGTTATTGGTAGAGTGTCTATTTAGACTAAGCGCAAATAGCCCACCTTGTTGGCAGAGGCTATTTACACTAACGCCGCCTACTCAACATTACATTAGATGGTTAACTAAAGGTCAGAGCAGATGGTAAAAAAAAATGTCATGCACATTTCGATGCTATCGACCCAGTTCAAATCCACCTTTGACAAATTTTTTCGTCCCTTTTCAAACTTTTAAATCACACCAGAAAAGCATTTATTTTGAAAAAAATGAAGGAAATAACCAAAGAGTACAAAATTGAGTATCGGGTAGGGTTAGGGTAGGTGCAGGCAGGGCTTTATAGTCCCAATGAGGTGGCATCCATGTAATAATTTGAATTTAAATTTAAATTGACTCCCAACTAAGTTATCCCTTCATGCTGTTTTATAGTGTACTACAATACTGAGGTACAATACAGAAAACCCTGCTATTTTAACAGTGTAAATAGAATCTATAGCAGGGGTAGGCAACGTCGGTCCTGGAGTGCCAATGTCCTGCAGAGTTTAGCTCCAACCCTGATAAAAAAAACTCAC
>JAUCMT010000053.1:11124285-11135626 GCA_032357475.1 Enteromius thamalakanensis | reverse complement strand
TATTGCGATTTTTTGAACTAATATTGCGATTGCGATTTTATTAGCGATTTTGGCAACTGTTTTTGCTTTTTCAAACATGCTTCATGTATTCTATGTATTTTATGCAAAGAAAGTACAGTGTATGTTTACTGTAAGAGACATTAATAAAGTTATCACACCCAAATATGTTTAACTAGATTATATAACATCTGATAAACATCCCTTGTGATTTAATATTGTTATAATTTATACTTTTATACTAATACTTAGAATTTATAATTGATCAAGATCAATCACTGATGTGCAGTGCATAAGAAAAGCTAATTATTTGCTGTTGTAAATGCTGTACTTGAGTCAGGCATTAAAGTACTAATAAACAGACAATATGCTAGAAATATGCATGCTAATAAGCAGCAAGTTAATAGTGAGAACTAGTCTTTAAAAAAAAGTGTTACCCAGTTACCTAATACAAAATTGTTTTGGAGTTTTAATTTACTTTCAAAAAGGAATTTCTGAATAGTCACAATGTCAGCTGGATAGTTGACTTAAATCTCAGCAGATTTTCATTTATTCGGATTCAGATGTGTGTGTGTGTGTGTGTGTGTGTGTGTCTCACCTGTCGAAACTTTGCTCTGGCTTCCTTTTCCTTCATCCTCCCATGAGCGACTAAGTAGTCAAACACTTCACCTGACGCATAAACAGAGACATTCAGAAATGTGTGCCCTAACAGTGATATTAAAAATGAATCTCACCCTTTCATAGCACTCACCTCCACTTGCATACTCCATGATTAAATAAAGTGTCTTATCGGTTTCAATGACTTCAAATAACTTAACTAGAAAAGAGAGAAACAGACAGTCAAAACAATTAAGCACATAAGAAGCAGAATATTTTTTTTGAACAATATGGAGCTAAAACAGTATCAACATTTACTTGCGCATTTATAAATTGTGGTTTGAATTATTATTTGCGGGATGTAAATTTGGTTGCCTATCCGCAAATCATATTTCATAAAACACAATCATTTTTGACACTATTTTAACCCCATAATACAATTCTCTCAGGAACTCCTCTATGACATGGAGAAACAACACACCAGGGATGCTTGTTATGGAGATGTGCTAAAACACACGCACGGCTTCCTGTTTCTTTCCGTTTCATGGTGTGCTTCACTGTATGTGAAGAGCTTCTGTGATTTAATTTACTCCGGCTGATGGATGCTAATAACGACTGACTGCTTCCTGCGTGCAGTCTTTAACATGCAGTGTGTGTGTGTTTGGAAAGATGAGAGAAAAAAAAAATGTCAGGGATAGGTGGGTAATCACAGCTTTTAGTCTGATTAATCTCAAATCCAGCTCAGCCTCGGCCAATCAGAAGCCAGCAGTGACACGCGTGCAGCCCCGAGAAGCGTACGCCAGAAACAGCCAGTCATGCTAATCGATACAGAAGTGAAAACAGAGTCGTGTGCTGTTAAGAAGAGGCACAAAAGAGCTGAGCTGGTCAGACATCGGCCGTGCAGAGCTGATCACGCTGAAACAGCCCGTCTGAACGACTCTCCTGTGATTCCCTTCCATTAGGAATATAAATAATCCCGTTAACATCTCGTAAAAATGGAGCGAGAGAAAAGAGAAGGGAAGTGCAGTGTCACGGATGTAACTGAGCTGTGTATTAAAACAAGACATTGATTAAGGAAGACATCATTTCCAGTCAGCAGGTCTAAACAGCGGTGGTTACGAGGGTCAGTTTGGAGCCTCACACCAGTGCAGTTACTGGTAACTACAATTATTACAAATAAATGAAAGCATATTTTTTGAAACAAATTGACAAAAGCAGTAAATTACTAAAATATAAGCTAGTTCAGAACATTTCGATAATAAAAAAAAAAAAAAACGAAATATATATATATGTGTGTGTGTGTGTGTGTGTGTGGAAATATATATATACACAAGTTATTTTAGATGCGGTAATAAGTAAATAAAATTGCAATTTTAACTGACTAATAATTTGTAATGTATTACGTTTTTGAGTAACATATATATATATATATATATATATTTACAATTTTTAAACAGCTTAATTCGATTTGATGCTTTTTTAGGACTCTTTAATTTAACTTCCCTTAATTAAATGCAGGCAATTTAAACTACTTACCGCTCAATCTCAGCATTTCCCAGGTGAATATAATTTACACCTTTTCAGCAATCATCTTATTTCATTATATGGGTCAAAATATGACTTTAATTACATAACAGAATATCATACACAAACAAAACTGCAGAATATAATCTATTACTTTAACATCAATGTTAGCGTGATGTCTTACCTATATTAGGATGATTTAAGACCTTCATAATCCTCACTTCACGAAAGAGCTGTGGGGTAAAAATAGAGACAAAAAACATTAAAAAGATGATTTTATATTTAAACTTTTTTTTCTTTTATAAAAGTTTACCAGTATATTCTGACTCGTGGCATTTTCATATTTGTCCAATACGTTGCATAGATTCAGCAAAGAACAATCACTTACCATAAAAACTAATTATTTTTTTAAGCAAAAATAAATTAATAAATAAATAAAATTGCACTTTCAGAAACTTATTTCTTCCTCCATCAGTTTTGCAAAAAGCTTAAAATGTGAACAATTCAGTGTACTCATTCACTGAATCAATCTAACGCATGTTCAGTGTGATTTATGAACTGATTCACCAGGCTCATAGTAAGGATCAGACAGCACTTTAGTTTCTCCAAGCAGAGCGGATGTTGAGTTCTTCCATGTTTTCATGAATACGGTAGAGTAAAAAGTGTAATATTACACTTTTCTGTGATTTTAGCAATAACAATAACTAGACAATATTTAGTTGATTGTGTTATTGTGCCGTTATATTAAGGACTGCCGTGGACTCCTAAAGTTTTTCATTCTTTATATTCTGTGCAAAAAATTATTCTGTTAAAAAAATGTATACGTTTGAACTGATTTTTGCCATTTATGGGCATTTAAGGCCATTGCTTCTAAAAGTGTCCATTGTTTACTGATATTTTAAATTATTTACATAATACAAGATACTCTAAATGTGAAATTAAAGCCACCAGTAGGTGGCAGTAAGTCACTGTAAATAAGTGAGTCATTGTAACTGAACTAAATCATTTATGATTCATTTAAAAACGAATCACTGTCATGTTGCTCAGAGACGAAAAATAATGCTGTGGTTGTGTTTGGAATTATTTTTTGTTGTGAAATAGCACCAAAACAGGAAGAACTGTCAAAACGTAAGTCTCTTCTTGTTTATTGAACCGTTGTAAAAAATCATTATCACATTTGTAATTATGGTAGTTTTTAGAGAAAAACAGGACCCATGTCTTAAATTTGTAATGTAATTTTATTAGACTAAATCACTGAAACACACTCTAAATGCGCACTAGTCTAGACGTTCACTCTGTAGAGGTGTTCTGAATAGTTTTTGCAAAATACTCAATATCAAATCGCACATTGTTAAAACAAAAGTGACGGTATTAGCACAGACGATATATAGCACACCCCAACTTACAGTTTGTTGCACCCACACTACAAAACAGCCAGAGTTAAGTTATAAAGTTGCGTTCTGAAGGCACCGGGTTGCTACAGTAAGCACTTCTTGATTCAGAAACATATTCAAGAGTTTTTGAAGCACTTAGCAAGTTAATCAAATATTCATGAGCACATACCACACATCTCTTCTTGATATATCTGTTTTCACATTTACCCAGCACTAAGTGGAAAAAACAAACTGTGGTTGGTTGCTTTACACGTCAATCAGAGTCTAAGTGGGCGGGTCTTGGCCGAAGTCACCCACAGTCTGAGAGTCACTGACAAAAACTAGAAGGTTAAATGCTGTATGGATCCTAAGCACTACTCCAGGTTCCTCCCCCAGTGCCACTCTCAGAAAGCCGCTCTTCTCAGGGCTCCTCACAGACCCTCTTTCTTAAGTCAAAACAACAGGGGGCCGTTTTCTGTGAATGAGTGCCGCATGAATGAGCGAGCACATCCATCCCCGCAGACCAAACTGTGACACGTGACTGCAACGGGGCGGTAGACAGATGTGATGTGACACAGAATCCAACTAAATACAGACTGCATGCACTCAAATGAGGAAAAAACAGCAACAGAAAGATTTATTTTGTTTATATATAATAAGGCTTTATATACTGTACACACTGTTGATTTATATAATTGTTATTTTATTATAATAAACTCTTAAAACAACTCAATTAAATTTAAATTAATTAAAATTAAAATTAAAATTAAATTGAATTAAATCAAATCAAATCAAATCAAATCAAAAATTAAAATTAAAATTAAAATTAAAAAATTATTTTAAAATTAAATTTTGGAAGTAACATGACTGTCCATTTCTCTTTAATTAAGCTATTACAAAAAAACACAATTTATTTTATTTTTTGTTGTCAAATAGCACCAAAACGGGAAGTCTCTTCTTGTTGATTTAATTAAAATGAAAAAAAATTAAAATAAAAAAAATTAAAATTAAAATTAAAAATTCAATTCAATTCAATTTAAAATTTTGGAATTAACATGTCCATTTCTCTTTAATTAAGCTATTGCTCTTTAGGGGATAAAACATTTGGGAACAAAAAGTTGATTTGAATTAACTGAATTTTTTTTTATTTTTTACAAATTTCTATTATTTTTTATGATTATTTTACTTACCTTTACAAATAGGTTGCTAATATTAAGTTTGAATAATACTATTAATAATTAATAAATGTTTAAAATGTTCACAGTTTTAAATGTTTAATTAATTTTAATACAATTATGTTTGATAATACTTTATCTGCAGTAAGGCTGGGCGATATGGCAAAAGAATAAATAAATAAAATAAAGTTGATATCGATAATTATTATGTCAAGTGTCAAATCTTTATTTTTTTCAAGTTTAAACAAATGTATGTACAAATCAAACCAAACCTTTGAAATATTTTTTTTTCAAATCAAGAATATATTCAAATCTGATAAAATTATTGTCTCTTAGAAACGCACATTTGATAGTAGTAAGTAGCTGGAATGCAGATTATAAAAATAAGTAACATATGCAGAAATTATAGCATCTCATTTTCAAACTCTTCATATCACTATATCGCAATAATTACCGTTGTGTTCAGTATATAAAAGTTCTCACTCTAAAATGCACAGTTAGTGCCTAGTTTTTTACTTTTAAATTTAAGAAGAAACAATCTGTTTCCTACTTGCACAAAACACCCACTACCGTGCCACATCGAGAATGAAAGTGATGAACAGAGCGGGAAAAGCTCAATCAGCTCCATCAACCACGGCCCAGAAAGACCCAACAATACAGACTGACACGTCAATTTATCTCACGACAAAGCTGTCGAAGAATGCCGTTGTTCTGTGATGCGCCTCTTCAGGAACAGGTCATTTTTAGGGGAACGTCACTCCAGAAAACACCTCCATACAGAGAGAGTTACACTTCACATGCAAACACACAAACATGTATGCTAACATTCAAAAGCATTTTTTTACATTTAGAATAAAACAGTCTTAAAGTCAGTATCTATAATTAAAAAAGTTATGATTAGAATTTCGACATTTTAAATTATTATTAATTTATTTTATATTTTAATTTATTTTTTGGCCTTTTGCACATCCTGTTCATGGAAAGTATGCCTTAAAGTAAGAAATTTTCCGGAAGTCTGAAAAACTGTGACATTCTAATGATGGATGTAACTGTGGAATTAAAACAGCATGTATGAAAAACGTATTATAGTGAAAAGCAAACTATTCTGTTCTCTAATTAACAAAACATCTCGAAGTTTGTAAAAGATCTCATGAGCACAGCAGAGATGTCTCTTTACGTGTGACCTCCGACATCTCTGTCCCGTGAAATGCGTCCTCACTGTCCTCTGGACAGTTGACGGCAAAAACAATGAAGGCAGAAAAAGGGAAATCAAGGGGAAAAAAGAGAGAAGCTGTGTTTTTTTCTTGGCAGTCTGCTCTGGTAGATAATCAGCAGAGGAGCCCAAGCTTCTATTTTTACAGCCATATTTCTAAAAACAACCACAGCAACATTCCAGTCACACACTGACAAGTGTGTCATTTCCTGTATTAGGTCCTACAGTGTGTGTGTGTGTATCCCTCTGATTTATAAAAGACATGATCAGAAGCAGGCACGACGTGTCTGTAGTCCTCACTAACAGAGGCTGAACAAACACTCTCAGGATGAATTACGCTGTAATGAGAGCATTACTATGACCAACATACGCCATAGAAACCCCACTCTCGCTGATACAACATTTAGGGCTGTCAAAATGGCTGAAAAACAAAATATATTTTTATTTACTTATCAATATTCAAATTATATGCGCATTTAGGGGTCATTTACATATGGTCACCACATGTGAACGGCACCTTAGAAGGCATAATTTCAACAAAAGGGCGCATCTAGCAATATTTTTTCTAATGCACGTTTCTTCGAAACAATAAATTAACACGCCATCTTTGAAAACAGTGCATAATGTTACTTAATTAAGCTGCAAAATAGCATCTTATATGTAAGTATAGTTTAATACATCGGCCTGAAAACCAATCACATGGAGTATCCTTTTCATTTAGAAACATGAGATTCAATGGGTTGGGGTGAAAACCTCCTAATGTTTGTCTCCTAAAGTTAAACTTACATTAATTTTCTTAAAGAGCAGGTCATATGGTATTTTAAAGTGTCGTAATATTGTGCAATGTTGCCAACTTAGCGACTTTTCAGACCCCCTTGGCAACATTTTTCCAAAAAAGCGACTAGCAACAAATCTAGCGACTTCTTGGACAAACCTCAGGGAGAATCTGGTAGTGCCACGCGAGCCCGAGCCCTAAAATCATGTTGCAATGATTTCTAAATGGTTCATTTGAATAAATTAGGATCTTAATTCCTATTGAGCCAATTCCGCTCTAATTTGGTCAGTTGGCCAAGTCTGTTTTGATTGGTCACAAATAGATCTTTCACAAGGCTTTGACCTCACTGAATAAATGAACATTACACGTTTCAAAATCGAAACCTGTGCAGTGTTTTTATATCACTGTATTTCTGACGAAGATTGGTCGTAGTTTTGCCATAAACATCTCTGCATTATTCGCTTTTTCCGCAATATTTGAATCAATAGACAGTATTTAAAATTTCATCAAAGATGTTACCGCTACTATATCTAGAATATCTTGATTGCCGATAGCAATTAACTGCATGCAGAGCTTTCCACAACTGAGGAAAAAACCCTGATCGCTCTGTGCTGGGGAAGATTCCAGCATTGTTGAATATTGAAATACTGATTCTGGATGAATACATTTATCGGAAGAGAATTATGACGTCAGGCGATGAACAACGTGATAAAGTAACTAGATGATCCCTGCTGGGGGAGGAGGTAAACCAACTGTATTTACAGAGAAACTCTGACGTTGTGTGTGTGTGTGTGCCTCACCATAAAGTCATTAATCTTGCTGTTGAAATGTGAGGCAAAAGAGATCAGTGCAGGTTTCACTGACAACCTCACTGTCCATCTGTTCACGCGATGCTAATGTGCACATCAATCAAACAACGGAGGACAAGCCTCATTAAAATATTCAAATAAGATGATAATTGACTGTATGGAAACAAAACTTCACATTCATTTAAATGAATGCGTTTTCTGGGAAAACGTGACCTTGGAATTGCCAGCATCATGGTCTCCATCAACAATTAAATTTTTTTTAATAATGTTGTATTCTCACAAAGGTGTTAAAGCAAAGACAGAGAACACCAATAGTCCTTCTGACGCCCTTGAAAGTCGTCCTCAAGGAAACTGATCAATGTAATCCCTTCATTAACGGCCCTTCATCAAATGGTGTTAGCGACGTGTACAAGCAAAGGTCATTTAACGGAAGTAATTTCGCTATTTGTGACCATCTGATCCTGAATGGTCCCTCGTTTAGGACCCGGCCTCCAAAATCCTTAGGGAATTCATTCAAGACTTGGAATTTCAAAAACCTTAACGACGCTTACTGAACAATGGAAGACGGGGAAGGAAAAACTTTTCATATTTATTGGGATTTTAAAATATATTAGGCCACCCATTCTCAATTGTCTCTTAAACCAGTGCTTGACAAACATTTAATGGGTTCTTTAATAGTAACCCGTTAATGGAAACTGTCTTGCTTCTACACATATTCCACGGACCAACATTGCCTATAAACGGCCCTTTAAGCAAGCCAGTCATTGGCTAACATCATTTTATGACCGCTTTGGGATTTTGGAAATCACCCGCTGTACTACAAGGAGAGAAAGGACATGAAATGTTCAGCAGACACGAAGACTGAGGACTTCTTCGCTGCAGACTGATTGACTTGCATGAGCTCTGATGTTGTTCTCATAACGAGAGGCTGCGTCATTCTCTTTAAGGTCATCGCTGCTTATAAAAGCCAAGAAACAGCCATTCTGACATTTTCTGCTCCAAGACAAAAAGGCAAGCCCTTTATTCACGGCTATTATCATCCAGTTTAGCAGATATTTATGTTGGATGGAGAATATTTGATATACCTGACAGTCTCTCTCTGTCTATGCAAACATGTCAGCAGTGTGATAAAACAAACGGTGGCAACATGCTAACAATGCGCTGGAACAAGCTAAAATATACTAGTAACATGACACAGCATGATGATAACAGGCTAACACTGCACAGGAACATATAAGACAAGCTAAGCAACATGCTAACAATGCTAGCTAACACTGCCACCAAGCATATTAAACATGCTAGCAACTTTCTAAAGTATTTCAGTATTTCTAAACGTGTTAGCAGCAACATGCTAAAATGCGGTTAGGAACACAAACAGGCTGACATCATTCTCGCAATACAAGCTAAACACACTAACAATGTGTGTTTCTGCGTGAGGTGTAGCAATTTTTGCTACTTTTTACTACACTGTACTAGATTCTTTTGCAGATTTACATTATCAGCAGTAATAATGACCATAATTTTGGTGATTAAAATATAAATCTTGAAAACCCTAGATCAATGCAGATTGCAAAAAAATAAAAAATACTTTAAAAGGAACAGTTCAACCAAAACGTTTTTTTGTTGGTCTTCTGAACACAAAGGAAGATATTTTTCAAATAGTTTGTAACCAGGCTGTTTTGGTCACCATTGACTTCCATATTATGGAAATATTATGAAAGTCATTGGTGGCCCAAAACAGCCTGGTTACGAGCATCATACAGATTTGGAACTACTCATAATTGAGGACATAATTTTCATTTTTGGGTAAACTATTCCTTTAAACCAGTAAAGGATCAGCATAAACCAGCCTCCCAGCATCAAAACCCACCTAACCAGCATATGCTGGGGTTTTTTTCAACACAGCAATCAGTTGACTTTAGAAGGTTAGTGACATCAAATGTATAATGTCCATGTTTTTCAATTGTTTCAATGTTTACTTTACAAAGAGTCACAGGGACAAGTGTTTAAATTATGAATTATTAAATTAATTGATTGATGTGTCTAAAACAATAAAACATCACAGAAAATTTGAATAGTTTCCACAATAAATACCATTAAAACCATTACAAAAATGTTTTCCTGTAATGTGTTTTGAGACATATTCCATTAGGATTTATTGGTTTAAGCACGCCACCAATAAAAGGCAACCAATTACCAGTAGAAACTATTAGTTTCCATTAAAACCAATACCCCAAGTCCCATTATAACCAGTAAAACCATTACAGGGTGAAAGTAAAAAATAAAAAAAAAAACGTGTGAAGAACATGTCACAAACATGCTTAAAGAAAATTCAACATTTATAACATGATTAAGATTTCACACTGTGCAATAACTTCCATCACAGTGAAACAAAAAAGAGCCAACATAAAGCCACCTTAAAACACTGAGGTCTCACCTTTTGTAGACTTGTGGGGTTGAGCTGTGTTTTATCAATAATCTTCACCGCTACCTGAAAAAAAAATATAGTGTTACTGTCAAATGTGTATATTTATAGTTTCCTATAAATAGCCTATGTATCTGGACATCTAAAGGCTATCGGGCATCCACGTCATCATCCCTCCCCGCGTCAGAGCAAAACAGCTCCACTTCTTACATAATCTGGAGTTTCTGTTGGTCCTGCATGCATGTTCTGACGCACAGGCTGTTAAATAATGCATTCTTTTGCGCTGCGAAAGTGTCTTTATTTTAAAACTAAAAAAGAATCTCTTCCACTTCCCTAAATGAGGGACAATTGAGAGTCAAGAGTTAAATAAATGACGTGATATGCTTTCTGAGTTACTGTATATTTATGAAGTAATCTGCAAATGAAACAGCACAGTATGTACAACACTTACACCGATGTCTTGGTGTCTCTACATCCATTCCTAAAGTTGGCAGTATTATTATTTGAATGTTTGATTAATCGCATTCAGACTGAAAGTTTTTGTTTAAGTAATGTTTGTGTGAGTACTGTGTATATTTATTATGGATAAATCATATAATCATATATACATTATATATATATATATATATATATACATTATATATTATAGAAAAACGTTGTGCTATATTGGAAATATTTATAATAATATTAATATAATATACATTATATGACTATGAATATGTTTATGTAGATACATATATACTGTATGTGCATGTATTTAAATATATACATAATAAATATGCATTGTACACATTTGACAGGACTGGTATATGTGACAATAAATATGCATTTGCTCACCTCTCTTCCTGTTAAAACATGGCGGGCAAGTTTGACTTTAGCAAAGTTCCCTTTGCCGATGGTTTTGAGGAGTCTGTAGTTCCCGACATGAGGTTGTTCATCTGTGATGGACGCCACTGAGTTGCGACAGCGCGGGAGACTCTGTCGACTCGCTGATTTCGTGGGCGGTGCTGGTGTGTCCGTGTAGCCATCCACAGATGTGTGCTGAGAGACCAAGAAAAGGGTGGTCAATTTAAATGACATTTTAACAAAAACAGAATCTTGCAGTGAAATAATTTTTCTTTTACAATTTTGACATTTAAAACTAAATTTATTTATTAAAAAAATGCACTCACACTCAACCTTTCTAAACTCATTTAATATGCAAATTATTTTTAAAAACTACAAAAAATGTTGTTATAATTAAACTAGGGCTGGGTGATGTGGAGCCAAAAATATATTGCAACATGTATCGATAGTAGAAACACTGATCACATGGAGGATTACTTTAATCTGATTTCTGAATCTGCGAATAAGAAAGCTATGAAAACTGTGGGTATTTGGTCCGTGTACTTTTTCGTTCATTCATTATTCTATTTTGGAATGAAAGATGAAATTTAAAAAAGGGTGCAGCTTG
>JAUCMT010000053.1:11058691-11079285 GCA_032357475.1 Enteromius thamalakanensis | reverse complement strand
AGTCAGCCAGGCTTGCTCTCCCTAATACTCTCTCTGAATCCCGTTCGATAAACAGGCTAAAATATTTCTTTTTGTCTCCATTAAGTGCCTCAAACAAAACTCCTGAACATCTCCTGGAAGATTCTATGTCGTGAACCTCGCATACTTTTGAGAATCCAAAGTTTAGCTGATCTTAATAAATGCTTATTGTCACTCATGTAAACACGACAGTTTTTTTTCCGCAATCACACCTCTGCGCTTTGTTTTCCGGCGGACCGAAAATAAACGCAACACTTGCTTCCCCCGGAAATCCGATAAAATTCAACCAATCATTTGATGACTTCAACATTCCTGAAGTGTTTCCAATTAAGTGTACCATAAGCATCAACGTTCCTTGACGTGACGTCTGAGGCTGAGACTAGTCCCAAATAACACCCTAAGCGCTTCTGGTCTTCCTCTGAGCGCACACTTTTGTGATGTAATGCCACTTTTTACTATTGGCAGAGTTTGTGGCGTATGTTTACATAAAGGCTGTGTCCAAAACTTAGGCAGCCGACTTGTTTCCTTGCTGCTCAGACAATGACTTTCAAGCAATCTTTACATTACAAAACAGAATGACGGAACGAGTTGATGACCACCTTTTTTTCCATCGTGGCTCTACTGGTACCAGTGTGATAAACAAGTGACCTAAACTAACCTAAGCAGCAATTCATCTGTTTTTTGAGCAGGCTTTTTTTTAGGCAGAGCACCAGGGGAGTTAGTTTGCTGGATCATTAAGTGAGAGAGAATAAACTAAGTTAGCACTTTTGGTGTCACCTTTGGGATTGTGTGGAGATTGAAAACAGGCGCTCCCAGTTCTGCAGCTTCACCCTTGGGAGTGTTTGTCAAATGTGGTTGCAAAGGCTGATCCTGCTAATTTAGGTGGCTTACCACAGATTCTAGTGTAGGGTACCTAGGGTACCCTGACTTAATGGAGCCCTATTGTTATAACAGCTCACATGCTCACTATTGCACCAGTGAAGCTGACAGTCATGTACAATGAGATCTACAATCATCTACTCCCTTATCTTTGACAAGAGGAAGCTTATTTTAGACTCAGACGTCACATGTAAAATTTTCAGAACGTACTTCACTGCAGCTAGTGCAGGGCAATTTATATTTTCTTTTATTGAAAGCTTATATTAAATATATTTCATTGACATTCTTTTTATTACATATAAACCTAAAGAAAATATATGTTTGGTTTCAGTTATCTTTGACTGCTCTAAAAATACATAATGTAAAAAATATAAATCCAACATGTATTCCTTAAATCAGAGTTAACAAGACTGATTAACAAGGGTGTACAAGCACCTAATCCTGATCATAAGCTCAAAACAGATATTTCCTAAAAATTTCCCCTCAAATCTGATTGGAACGTTGATCCAGGAACATCTTGTAAAATCTTGGTAAAATCACGGTTAGCGTGTTGGTGTTGTTATATGACCTACAGCATTCTTCTCATGGTCTCATGGGATAGTAAAGTTTCCATGAAATGTTCGACTTAGATTCTCATCCAAAATAGCAAAGCACACTATATGTAATATCTTCTCAACTGTATCCGTTTTCTTAATTATATTTATTAGCTGATTATCCCATATGAAAATTAACCATTTGCTACAAAAAAAAAACCCAACAGTCAAACCATGCTAACCACAAATGAACCATGATTTTGCTACACTATTTGTAGTAAAAAGTTGGTTATACAAATGGTCAAAACATGGTTACAAGTGTACATTTTACACTTCTTACCAGACATCCCGTGGAGATTGAAGTTTAATGAAGAACTGATTGAGTTCAATGAAGACACAAGCAACAAACATTTTTCCGGAGTTTCTAGACAATTTTAAGTCAAAAAATTTGAGTTAGACATTAAGCGTGTCTGTGTAATGCTAGTCCTAAGGTTTCAATCTGTCGCGCGCCGTATTTGTTCAGTTTAAATCTGTGGTGAAAAATGAAATTGCTGCCTGCCAAAATTGAGAGTCGTGTAGCAAAGCAGCGTAGAATATCAAATTCAATATAAACTATTTTAAAATTTCATTTATCAATTCGGATTTTGATCCACAACAAATAACCACATTTAATTAAAACTTTTTTTCTATTTGTATACATTTATTAAACGTTTACATTTCTTTGCAAAGCATGTTAAACTATTGTTTTTTTTAAATAAAGTTTATTAGTATTATTACAGACTTGAGGGTGAGTGTGCAAGTTTTAAAATACTTTGACAAGGCAAACATCAATTAAAAGTACAACCTAAGCCAACAATTTCACAAAAGCATGGAATTCAACGTCCAAACATTGCTGTAAAACATCAGCACAACTCTTTACATACGTTTCAACAAAATAACATGAAACACAACAACAAAAAACACACTGATAAGTAAATGCAGTTACATCCTTGAGACCAGACAATACTGCTGCAAAGGGATATTTTGCCAGGTGGTCCCAACTCATTTGGAGAAAAGCTGTTTTTAGATATACTAGACTTGTAGACTCCATCTTAAGAAAAGATTTTAACCCGTAAAAAACCGTACTACTGCCATATTTGTGACGAATTAAACTGGAATAAACTATTAATATCTAATAATTTAATTGGCCCATATGATAAAAATGTAGAAGATTCTGAGTTTTAGAGATAGAAAAGCTGATGATTGTCTGATAAATGGTTTGATAGTCTGTTACACAAAGTACAAAAATATTTTACTTTACAACAGTTTTCCAACACAGAATTGACTACTTAACTAAATATGTAAGTATTGAATTTTAATACCAGCTGCAAATCTCAAAACGGAACCTGTTTCTCTATTAATTTGCTGAATAAATCAAAGAATAAACTAAAAATGGCAACATTGAAGGATTTATCGTTCACAGTTGTGAATATCATAATATCCGAGTCTTTGCCGACACCGTGTTAGGGCATGATGAAAAACCTAGCAAAAACTATATTCTGCACTAAAACAAATGAAACAATGAAATAGAATTCAAGTAGTGTATAATATTTCAACCAAGCAGAAAACACAGAAAGCATAATCAATTATCCTTATACTATCAGAGTTAAAAAATAATGCCAGGTCACCCACTGATATCTCTTCCACGTGTTGACCCTGAAATCAACAGCAGGCTATATACAGTGTAAGTGTGTATTCTCTATCAACTGTGTAATTTCTTTACACACTGATTAAAAACAAATGTGTTTTGCATTGCACTTACAACAATACAAAAGGAAAAAATGGGTTTTGATTGTGACAAGCTCCTCCCCTTAGTTTAGATACATTTAGCTACTCAAACTTCTCTACTGGCTTAACAGGCGAGCTGTGAACCGTTCACGCAACACGGCGAATGAACCAGATCTCATTTCTGCGCTGGGGCACGCCAGGATTCTCATATACAGCTACCATGTAGCGGTCTTGGAGAACATCCTCGGAGTTGCCCAGAAGCTCCGAAAGGTTGCTGATCTGGCGCGAGATGGTCTCCTCCGTTGTGGTGCCATGAAACACCCTAGAATAGAAGAAAAGTGCAACTATAATCATTCTAGAACAGGTTTTAAGATTAAGCTTCAAGGGTCTGGTTTGGAAGGGTGGTCGTGTACCTGGTTATGACCTGGATCGCGTCCCTGTGAACGATTGTGATATCAGGATCAGATGGTTCAGGTGGTCTGGCCTGGAACTCAGCAGGCAGATAATACGCCGTCAACACGTCCTTCATGAAGTTAGTGCCATCGTCTGCCATCCTAATCTCATTCACAATAGGTACAGACATGCCAAGGTACCGTCCTGGAGACATAGGGCATAAACTGAGCAAACTGGGAAGGGATCATACACAAGTTGATAAAACAAATCATACCCATAATGAACTGGAAAGAAGCAATTTTTTGCCTTCACACTGAATTTGCATTTTAAGTAGATTCAAATCTCGAATATCAATCTTTCGAATATTTAAATTCACATTTTTTGGAGTTCATTCTACCTGATTTTAATGTGTGGTGATATTAGCACCACTTCTGTGTGAATCTGGACTCAAAGTGAACTCAAATCTGTTTTTGGTCCACTTTAGCCCATTTATTTAAATTTACATTTTTAGGTGTTCAGTGTACTTGATTTTGATTTAACGAACTATACAACTTAAGGGCTGGTGATGTTAGCAAAATTACTGTGTGAATCTGGTCTCAAAGTGGTTTCAAAATGTTCTTTTGGTCTACATTTCTCATACATTTTTTAGCCAGTTTATTTGAATTCACATTTTTTGGAGTTCATTCAACTTGATTTTGATTCAAAAGCTTAATGTGCGGTGTATTAGCACAACTTCTGTGTGAATCTGGACTCAAAGTGGATTCAAATCTGTTTTTGGTCCACTTTAGCCCATTTATTTAAATTTACATTGGTGTTCAGTGTACTTAATTTTGATTTAACGAACTGCACAACTTAAGGGGTGGTGATGTTAGAAAATTTACTGTGTGAATCTGGTCTCAAATCTGTTTTTGGTCTACATTTGTCATACATTTTTTAGACCGTTTATTATAATTCACATTTTTTGGAGTTCAGTCCACCTTATTTGTAACTAGCCTTACTCTACAGCCTTATGGTGTGATTATGGTGAAACAGCACAGGCTAAAAGGTCCATTGTTTGTAGTTAACAGTGTAGCAATGTATGAAGCACAGCTCAAAAGGACAAAATAAAACAGATTTCTTTTGGTCAACGTGACAAGTCTGTGTGATCAACCTGAACTAAAAAAAACTAAATTGTAACAAACAACAAAAGGCAAAAGCCTCAAAGCACAGACTTTAAATAGTTTGGCGGCTAAAAGTTTACCTGTTGAATTTTCCTTGCAGATAAAGCGCATGAGTTTCATAAAAGCATTGGAGATGCTTTGCTCATAAAGCGTTTCTGCTTTACTGACACATGCCCATTTTCCTGGAGGATACACTCTTTCCTCGTACAAGACCTCGCCAAGCTACACAAACACAAAAACACGCTCATCAACACAATCACAATGAAACAAATCTCTTTAGTTAAAATCATTCAATTGGAAATTTGCTGTTACCACTGTAAAGTTGTTCAAGTGAAATTATCATCTCTGATTAATTTAAATGTGAATGTGTTGCTATTTTCCTAATTGTAGATGTTTTGCCCTGTTTCAAACCCATAAAGCAGCACAGATGTGCTGATTTTACCTTCTCGTGCCTGGAGATGGTGACAAAAGGCACTTCCTCTCGTTCTGAGCTCTGGTTCCTCCTTGTCATCTCCTCAATGGGTCCTCTCATCTCTACACAAAAACCAGAGTCACTTCACTGCGGATCTGAAAGCAGCTTGATCTGCATTGCACTAGATCAGCCAGTGTCATCTCTTTTCCCACTCAGTTTCCATGGAGATGTCTCTCAGTGCATTTCTTACCTCTGGGAACAGACACCTGGTGTGTCCTTCCCACCGCCTGCCAGTGGGCGTACATTCGGTCCTGCTCCTCCTCATCCATTGGTTCGGAGCTGTCGGTGATGTCATCGTCCAGCTGCTCGTCATCCAGTCTGTCGAGGTCCTCGATGGAGATCAGAGCCATCCTGACAAATGTCACTGTGAGGGACTTTGGCGCTGCAAGTCAATCAGGAAGCTCTGAAGACAGGACACAAATGTGAAAATTATCAGTGTGTACTGTGTATATTTATAAAGACACAGCTTATATTTATATAAGGCATAAAGAATATGTATCATCTAAAAAGCATTTCCATGGTGTAAAAAATGTTATATATATATATATATATAAATTAAGTAAATATTATTTATATGAATTAAACAGCCTAACAAAATAATGCTTAATAATAACATTAACGTTAATTTACATTAATATCTGTCCCCTTTCCATTATTACAGGTGGAATTTAGCACAGCTATTAATCTGGTATTGTAAAAAGGAAGCATGTAAATGTGTCTTGATTACTGATAGCACTACTATGAAGTTCCAACAAAGACTTTAATTTTTCTGACCCAATATCACAAGCATACATGCTCTCAGCTCCCTAAAGATATACTTTACTCGACCCACGCAGGTGTATAATGCATAAACACAGCACGTTTTAATAGAAAACACAAGCAATTTCAAAGTTGAAGCGATCAGCAATCATAGAAACAGGAAGTATAAATAATAAACAGACAGAAGGCCTCGTCGAAAGCTTCTCGGTGTAACTGTGTTATTGTACAAAGCCATTGCATCCGGACAAACTGCAGTGAAATTGCTGCATGCGTAAAACATGAATGATGATGTGAAGAACAGATGAAAGCTGACGCTAATACAACAGCGTGACTGCAGAGGGACTAAAACCGAGGAGAAACGCAGCAGTGGATCTACACACGAACCTCCCCGTATAATCTTTCAATGCACTTAATTATAGATATATTTAGCGTCCAGTTCGCCCAGTAATCGGAAATTTGGCAAAAACATTACTTTAATGACGCCCGGCGCAAATTTTCCAAACGTCAAACACTTCCGTAATATAATACCGATGGTTTGGGCTGTGACTTCATATTTAGAACAACATATTATTATGATAATTAATAATGACCTACTTACCAGCAGACACAACAAACGCAGCGCACAGCTTAAAGCACTGGGGGATCGTACAGGGTCGCACTGCGCATGCGCGGAGGACTGCTCTATCATGCGTTACTCCGCATGTTTACAAACACCGTTTTACCGCGTCCATAAAATATATCTTCTGTTTTTTGGAGAGGAAACGTGCATCCAATGTTCCAACTCACTTGAAAGTACTTTTTATAAAGTTGAGATAAGTCAAATATAGCTGTATTTACACAAATTCCTAAAATGTTAAGAGCGACCCACAACTGTTAGCCAATCGGAAGCATTGTCTGCTTCTGCATCCGTCAGTACTGACATCAGATTGGCAAACATTTAGGGGGGTATTAGAGAAAGGGGTGTGGTTAAAATTGGCGAAATGGTAGATAAAAATAAAGCAGCTTAAAAGGTGATTAGGGTTTTAGTTTATTTGTCTAAATACCCTTACGAATATTAAGCATGGTTTAAAAAAACAACAGGAAAAAAAAAACATGGTTACTGTAATTAAACCCCAGAAACCACAAATTAACTATGAATTTGCTCAGCCCCTGCTAGGAGACGCAGGGTGGTCCAAGTGATATTCCAGGTGGGTAATGAAGGTGGGGGTACAGTACAGAGTACGCAATCTGCGTAGGACACCAGCTCCCCCCAAAAAAGAAAATAAAAACAACTTTCGTCCTATATTATTAAAAATGTATGCATACCCATAAAATCTAAACATGAACATGCATGTCAAATATAGGCTAAATATAATTTATTTATAATATATTATAAAAAATATTATTTTATGATGACACGTGACAAGTGTGCCCGCTTCTGCACAGGTGTTCTAACATTTTGTCCTACCCGTCAGATTTTTCTACCTGGGCTTAATGCGCATGCGCATGCCAATATTGCATTATTTTTTCTTACCCTGTAAAACAATATTTCATGTATTTTCATTACTGTAAGGGTAGGTTTAGGTTTGGGGTAGGTGTAGACATTAATAAAAACAAAAAATAATAGGTAGAAAAATATATTTATTGTTGGTTCCAGTAGCTGTATAGTCAAAACCGCAAATATAACTCATAATTACTATATTTGCATTACTGGAAGGTTTAGTGTTGAGGTAGGTGTACACATTAATAAAACACAAAATTAGTCGTTTTTAATTTGTAATACCTATTTTTTGATGGGAGGTCTGGCAAGGACAATTTGACAGAACACCGGCGCTCGCTCTCACCTATGTTGCAGCTGAAAACAAATAATCCTAATTGACTGACAACCAGTTTCTTCTGTGTGATATGCTAGAAAATGCATCCTTATTAAGTGGAATCATTATAGGCCCCCTTCACGTGGTCTCTGGTATCGAGAGATCTTTAGAATATTGTCTATGGAGATACTAACTGCAGTGGTTAGGGGAAACAGTGCCGTGTTTGAGAAGATGTGGGTGCCTGTTTTGGAACAACATCTTCCAACCAGTTTACAAGAGATTATATTTGAGGGAAGATTTGTATTTGATTCGGGGTACAAGTTATGCTGAGAATTGTATGCATGTTACTTGCATTGTCGTTTTTTTGTTTTTTATTTGCTTTTAGTGTACTTTTTAGAATTAATGTTATTTTTTAAATTACTGTACGTTAATATGATTTAATCTTTTGTAATTTGTTTCTGTTATTATTAATAAAAAAAAAAAATCTGTGATCATCGCACACTTCGCATTATGTAGTAGTAATTGTTTTGACAGCTGTGTCGTTCGTACACAAAAATGTTTAACAATCCAAAGAAAAAATGTCAGAGGAGACCATTGCCCCAGGGACAGATCCCCTAAGAAAACAACATCATCTAGATCAGTGATTCACAATTCCAGTCCTGGGGACCCCCTGCTCTGGCATTTTGCATGATTTAACACACCTGAATGAACTGAACTAATGATGATCTCATTTAAGTGTTTTAAATAAGGAAGACTTACAAAATGTGCAGAGCAGGGGGTCCCCAGGATTGGAATTGGAAATCACTGATCTAGATAGCCATCGGGACAAGACCACAGGAACCAGATGAGTCCTCTGCACAATCTGACTTTGTCGCAGCCTAGAATTAAACCGGTATTTTGACAGTAAAACATTGTGAAAATGCTACGGTAAAAACCTATTAAATAGTTAATTGTAAATTCCTGTAAAATTTACAGGGGGAAAAAAACGTAAAAAGATATTCCCAGAATTTCCTGCATTGCATTTTAAATTTTGTTGTTTTTCGTTGAAAAAATTAGAAAAGCTTTTTCGTTTTTTCTAATCAGTTATGTTTATTAGCGTTGTATGTTATGTAATGTTATTAATTAAAAAATAAATGTTTATTCCCTATTTCAGTTTGATGAGTCTCACCATGATGGTGTTTAATGTTTGTGTGAATGACACTGAGAACCTTCTATATATGATCATATTTAAAAGTTGTTTGTGATGAGCTTTGGTTCATCATGTGACTTTCTCATCACCACCTGCAATTGGTGCATATTAGTGTAATTGAAAGCTACAAAACAGATTTTAGTATGTTATAGATCTGTATATTACCATTATGCCAGTTAATGAAATTACAGTATTTAACTGTAAATTTAACGTGAAACTGTAAAACCTAAAACCTTGTTACCGTATATTTTACAGTTTAATTCCGGCAACCACAGCTACCAGTTTCTCACCATAAATTGTAAAAAGCACTATATAAATATTAATTGTACTTCACTTGACATTGACAGTAAAAACATGGTGGATTTCTGAATTGCATTCATACTATAGATCGTATGTTTCATAAAGCAAGTTTCAAACCAAATGTAGTCCCTACTGGTTTGCGATTTTGCTCTCTTTACCTTGTTTCCAATATTCTATCTTCCAATTTTACCATCCTTATATCTTGGGCCTTTTAAATCTGAAGCATTAAATAGGATATTACACTTATTTACTTATAATGGTCACACTCTATATTCGGTGGCCTTAACTACTATGCACTTACATCAAACAATAAATACAGTGTACTTATTGTGTTCATATTGTATTGCAAAACACTTCTACAACTATTTTAGGGGGATATGGGTAAAGTTAGAGTAGGTAAAGTTTGGTGGAATGGGTTGGTTTAAGGGTGGGTTAAGGTGTAAAGGATGGGCCAGCAGTGAAATTATAAATGTAATTACAGAAATTAATTAAAGATTTAATTACATGTAAGTATCTTTAAAAATATAATTAGCAATAAGTGCACTGTATCAAATTTCAATATAACTGCATAGTAGTTAAGGCCACCTAATATAAAGTGGGAGCCTTATAACGTATTATTGCCTTCGATAAAGTCAAATGCAAGAAGGATGCTTTCCATGCTCCACCACTCGTCTTACTAAATCCTGAGCAAAATTAAGTATTGGCAGAAAAAAATGAAACGGACTTTGCATGATCTCACTAAAACATTTTATTTCAATCAAGTCAAATCAGACAGTGGAAGTTCATACAAGCATTTAATTTAATTCCAGCAAATGACTTGAATGCTTAGACAAACAAGTCTAAGCAGTAGAACCCTGAGAAGTCCACGGACACTGGAGCATGAAATGATTACAAACATAGAACTTAGGAGAACTAGCTTTTTCAGTATAAATCTCTTCACTGATTAAACAGGCTGCTCAGAAACACGTGGAATGTAAAGCTTGGTTTCGCGTGGTACAAATACTAAACCGATAAACGCAAATTCCATATATACAGATTTAATATATATTCCAATTTTTAAAAAAGAAATTAAAAGATGGGTTGCTTTAGAACTAGAAAAGAGTAAAAAAATACATCACAAAAAGTTACAGAAACACATGGGGGCAGAACCTATAAACTAGGACATATTTTTCAGATAATGAATGAGAAACTGGAATAAAAACGACTGCCGCACATGGCTGATGAATCAGGTCAGGAGGAACACAACACCTCTCCTGAGCTCTCGGTGAACAATGCTCGTGCACCGGGGTTCTTTCTGGGTTTTTGTCACGGGAGGTCAAATTTCACGGCTAAATATGTGTCAAAAGGATATTTAATACCTGAGAGAAAGAGCCAGGTGGATTTCTGGTCTTTCCCACTGGGGTTAAAATCACTTATTACATAATTCCGATCTGTACACACAAAGCCCCTCACAGCAGCCATCACATTCCAGTGTTTCCAGCTTATGAAAAATTGTAGTTGTGCCATATTAGGTTTCAAAAATTAATGTAGAGGCAGTTGCTATGGGTTTTAATAAAGGTCCAAATAATTTTAAATGGTTAGTGCACCCAAATAAATTTTTCCTCACAATTCTTCTTTTTCTTGTAGTATCTCGCATTAATGCAATTTCTTACAATTCTGACTGTAAGCAAATCTGTAACTTAATGAGTGTAACGTTAAGTAAGTTAACGTTTTTGTCTTCATTTGGATTAAGGTTGAATGCTTAGGGACATTTTGCTCTCGTTTTGCTCGAATTCAGGAAATAAAATAAATTGCATTGCCTATGCTCTCAGGAATCAGCGTTACAAGTACTCCAGACACATTGTTTTTCCGTTTTTTAAGCATAAGCGTTGGGTCTTCCAATGTTTCTTCATGGCGCTGAAACCTACAGAGTTCCACTCTACGTCCAACTGATACTCAAGTGCAATTGGCTCATCTGCATTTGAGGGGAGGGGCTTAACGTTAGGTCAATTCAGAGCCATAGAAAGAGATATATTTATACTAAATTAGTGCATAATAATCCAATGATATGCTTTAATGTAGATGGTAATTTGTTTAAGATGTGCCAATGATATACAATCTTATTGTTTAAATGGTCCATTGGCGTCAACGGAGTTGTCGCAACTCTCTCTCTCTATGGCTTTGGGTCAATTGTGAGATATAATCTAAAAAAAATTTCTGCCATGGGTAATTGTGAATTTTTATCTTACATTTCCAAATTTTTATTCCCAGAATTGTGAGATGTAAGCTCAGATTTGCAAAAAAAAAAAAAACTGTTGCAAGTACTCTTTGTGTATTTTTAATTCCCTGGCGGAAACAAGCTTCCATATTTTGGTCCGTACAGTCTGACTTAAGTATTTAGTGCGTAAGTAGGTTAGTTTTATGGAAGTTTTTGTTGTTTTTGGAGTCACCTATTTCTATTCACTTTTATTTCACTGAAAGAGCTGTTGTTAGTTAAATTCGCTTTTGTGTGTTCTACATGAGAATGACTAAATGGCGAGTTTTCATTTCTGGATCAACTACTCTTTGAAGAAAAAGAAACGGGCATGATTAATACATGTAAACTCAGACGAAAAGCCAAAAGCTTTCATGATTAAAAGCACATGAACCAAAGCCTAGAAATGTGTGGGTTTTCATTGGTCTGTGCTTTTGTACAGCTCCACTGTGCTGGAGCTCAGAGGCCTGCTGTTTCTCAACGTCCTCGCTGCTCCCGAACCCTGTGACGAGATGACGACAAATCAGCATTACTCCATAAATCTTCTTTAAAACGAATCAAATTAAACCCTGAGCAGCCATGTCACCTGAAAAGAGTCGTTCTCATCTCCACTTCTGTTCAGATATCCGAGGGACGCAGCTCTCTTCATGCTGCGTAGGATAAAAAAAACAACAACAACTCATTTACGAGAAAGAACAGTGCTCTACTGTACCAGGCGGTAAAGCTGCTAAAGCTGGGTTCAAAGTTCGCGACCCGCTGTGTTTGTGTGCTTCTCACTTTGTGTTGTGATTTTCTGGTGGCATGGTTCCTTGGATTTTCTTCACCAGCATCTCGCTGCTTTTGCGCAGGACTTCCCTGAGCTTCCCGAAAGAGCCGCTTCTCCTGAGAGACCCGTCCTGAACACAAACAGTTCAAATAGTTGCTGTGTGTTGTTTAACTCGTGCCATTAAAGGAAAAGTTCACCAAATATTCAAATTCTGTAAATTACTCGCCCTTAAGTAGTTCCAAACCTGCACGAATTTCTTTGTTCTTTCCAAACACAAAGGAAGGTATTTTGAAGGAAGCTTGTAACCAGGCTGTTTTGGGTTGACTTCCATGATTTTTTTTTCCCTACTATGAAAGTCAATGGTGAACAAATCAGCCTGGTGAGTATATATTTGGTGCTTTGCAGCGAGGTAGAGTTCAGTTTTAGAGCAAACATTCAAAGTATGACGTAAATTAGAAAAGAGCAATACTGCATAATACATTTGGGTCCTAAAGATTGGAGATGGATATTCAATCCAGTGCCTGATTAGAAAACCTACACATTTGATTTATACATCAACTTACAATATATAATATTTTTTCAATTATATTTAATGGCAAAATAACTAAACTAAAGAATCTTATTCTTTAACTGCTCTGCATACTAGCTTAGCATTCTGCTAGCCTGCAAGGTTATTAACTGTTAAACTCTGCGGACCCGCCGGCGGGTCCAAAGTTGCATTTCAATTGTGCCTTGAATTTTTAACCCTTTGCATGCACCAATACGTGGTACCATTTGAAAGCCTAGAATCTCTATTTTATGCAGAAAAGAATCACTTTGTATATTTATTTTACTGTAACAAAGTTATTTACACGTAAAGTACACTATGTATCCCCCCCTTCCCCCTTTTGCATTTATTCCATTGTATGTTTGGGTAGGCGGAAAATTGTATAAAAATGGTTTTATTCTTCCCTACAGTTGGAATAGAATAACTCTTGCATAGATTATGATAGAAATAAATGTCCTTTTTCCTGTGCTTACTGGCATGTGTTAGAAACAAATAAAATTGTCTGCAGGGAGCTGAGGCACTCAGGGCCTATCAGAGCTATACACTTTCAAATTTTAGTTTACAAAAAATAAAATAAAAAACGCCTCTTTTTTTGTCTTTATTTTAACACAGACAATATATACAATAATTTTAATAAATTTCAACAGTGTTTTATGTAATTTCAAAAAGTTTCCTGTAAAATGATGCCAATCTTTGTATATACACCTCTGCATGTGGGTATGGGAAGCTTTTTAATTTTTTTGTAGGCAAAAACAGGCGGAATTCCCCAAAATAGATGCAGGGTGTAGGAGGCTAAATCTCATATTAATTTGGATCATGTGCACACATTGTGACGTACACATAAATGAGAAACAATAACCTTGGCATATATAGTGCGAAAGGCATGAGTTTGCATTTCTGGGTTTTTCAAACTGTTTCAACTCAAGCTTTTCAAATGGTAGATTTTTAAATACAGAAATTAAGAGATTTGTATGAAGTGTAGTGATGGTGACATTGATGTCATGTGACTGTGATGTCAGTTGTTTATGGTTTGCATATTAATATTATTATTATTATTTCTTTGTACTATTTCTGTCAAATGATTAATCACAATTAGTCACATCCAAAATTTGTTTACAAAATAAATGTGCGTGTACTGTGTTTGTTTATTATATATACATAAAATACACACATACAGTATATATTTGCAAAATATTTACATATTTATGTTCACAAAATGTATATTAGGCCTATATAAATGCATGTGTGTGTATTTATATATACAAGATTAATACACACAATACATGTAAACAAAAACTTTTTATTTTTTGGATGTGATTAATCGTTTAACCGCACAGATTTGTACTAAAATTGAGATTATTTTGATGCACTTCCTTCTTATTAATTTCACTTTTCGGCAAAATATAACTTTTGTGTTTTTTGTTATTATAAATAAGCGCAAAAAAAAGTAATACAAAAAGTTACTGCAATAAATTACTTACATAAATATTTGTGCTGTCAAACAATTCTTCACGATTAACTGCATCCAAAATAAGGGTTTTTGTTTACATAATATATGTGTATTTATTATGTATATATAAATACAAACACATGCGTGTATATATTTAAGAAAAATTTATTATATAAATAAATATATTTATAAAGCTCTTAAAACCCTTACTGACTGATGTTTAAGTGCACTTCCAGCAAACATGGAAAAAATTAAGAGTCTCAATTAAATATGTGTTTTACACAATTAGTGCAAATTGTCAGATGACCGAAGCAGTTTATTTCCTGTTTGCACCTTTGATGCATTGCATCAAAGCTCCAAAACGAAGGGCTGGTAAAGTATGTTAACCTAAATATATGACATAGATTTTAGGTACATATTATCTTTAGGGTGTCTAGTCTTAATATATGAATTCACATGCATTTATTTTTGTTAAGTGTGGTCACAGAGTGAGCAAAAATCCAATACAAAGGAACAATACAAATCCAATGGCAGTTGCTACTGAAATGTTTTGTTGTTGTTGTTTTTGTTTATCTCACTGTTCCTATCAATGTTGCATACGTTTTTAAAGCATATTAAAAACCCTAGAATGTGATCAAACTGTTAAAAACAGCTGAGCTAAGATATATATATTTATATATATATATATAATATATATATATAAAATTATAAATACAGAAATATGTGATTTCATTACTCACTTTATCCCACAATTGTGACCGAGAATAAAACACATTTTTTCACACACTTTGCCAAAATCATTTCCAAAAAATAATTATTGATTATTTCAAAGGGTTACCAATGAGGCATCATTTGGATATTTTCATGTCTGGGAAAAAATTGGGATTAAACGGGTTAATATAAATATAGACATGTAAATGCCTTTAAATATTTTCAAAATATATACTGTATGTGTGTGTAGTTATATATAGACAGTAAATATACACAGTATATATATTATGTAAACAAAAACCTTTGGATGTGATTAATCGTTAGATAGCAATAAAAAGTAATGCAATTAGTTACGTTTTTATGGAGTAACAGAATATTGTAATGCATTACATCTAAAAGTTCACTGAATACAAAAGTCAGTGGAAAAATACTACTTGTGTTTTATCAAGAAAAAACAGCCTAGTACTTAAGATCACTGCAGCACTGCTGGTAGATCTTGGAACTGACACAAAGAAGAAATCATCCTTCTGTTAATTGGTCAATTTAGCAAGATTATTGGCCGGCAGGGTTACTGACCAGCTAATTATAATCTAACCAGAATTATATTAGCTCTCTTCATAGCAGTGGTCTCCGAAAGTACGGCGGTAAACGTGTTACAACACGTCAAACTGGAGAAGATCTGGAGCGCTGCAGTGTATCTCTGAGCCCAGCAGATGGCAGAACGTGTTTGTGTTTGCAGAAACACCACGTCATGCTCTCACGTTACACAACTAAGGTTTACTAGGGTAAGTAATGATAGCATTACTGCTTTATGGTCAATGCGGAAATCCAATACACCCAATCCAGTCCATACGATCTGACCTAAACACCGCGGTTTTAGAGCTGTTCAGTTAAAATGCTAAATACAGCATCATGATAAAATGGAAAGGTTTAGAGGTATAACAGCACACATGCTTTCGAGACCTGAAACTACCTTTAAACCCATGCTCTGTGCCGTCATGGTAAAGAAAACTGAGGCAAATGCAAGCTGTGTGACCGCGGCAAGTGACAGAAACTAGGTCACATTCACTCATAATTCAGATTCAAGCACACACACACATACACACAGAGACCAGGCCACTAATTCAAGCCTTTATTGGGTTAGATGTCATAAGAGCTTAATGAAGACATACATCAGCGTGCACAAAGAGACACATATATATTTACACACGCAATCCAAACATCCCATGAATCTCTGTCGGTCGACTACAGTGAAGAATTTGCTACAGACGCACTAATTCACCCATCCTGAACCTGAATAATGAACACACATAGTAATACACTAAAAGATGAAGCGTGTCATTTCTACGCCATTAGCAAAACCACATGGAATCGCAGAAATAGCTTCTGATAAACTCGCCGCCTCTACTATTGGCTTATTGAGCAGAATTTGTCTGAACTTTTGGCCTTTTTTTTTTCACAATGAGCCAATGAGGAATGAGTTCAGCTTACTTGACACATACTCTACAAAACACCTTTTACCAAACTAAATAAATACTAAATAGTAGCAAATGATCAACTTATTTCTAGTATTTTTACGGTATAAACATAAATAAACTGCTATAATAACACGGTTTATGTAACATGGTCCAAATGTTTGAGAGCATTAAACATAAAAATGAAGATATAAATGTAAATGTAGTACATAAAATGAAATGTTTAACATTCTGCACTACTTTTAAGTCACTAGCATCATCATTTTTCTCACCCTCATGTTGTTCCAGAACTTTCTTTGTTCTGGAAATTTAACCTTTTAATTGCTATGACGATTTCGTAATTGGGAAATTAAAAGAAATGTGTTAATTTGGTCACATGTTGAACTCAAACTCAAAATGTCGAATTCCATTATATTTCCATATACACTTTCCCTTTTGCAAGGTGAAACATTATTTAATGTGATTTATTTAATGTAGTAACTTAATGGTATGTGGTTGCAATCAGTTTTAATTTACATTTAAACGACTAACCTTCAACAAAATCTGTTTATTTAAATGTAGCTAAAATAACTGCACCCACATACCTTAATCAAATTTAGTATAATTTCTTTCCAGTGTACAGTAGGCACCTGCGTATTTATTAACAATGATTTCTGCTAAATAACAGCACTTAAATATAGCATAAATTAACGCAACAGTATTTCGAAGTATTCATATTGTTTGTTCTGTAGTTATACTACCAGTCAAAAGTTTAGGGTCAGTACAACCAATTAATAACTTTGCATTATTGAGAAATTATTGAGAAAGTATACATTGATCAAAGCCACAGTAAAAAGCCCTATATTTCCAATAAATGCTGTTTTTTTGAGCTTTGTAATTGTAATGAAAAAACACTGTTTTTACTGACGTTTGGTGAGAATAAGAGACTTTTAAAAACATCCTTTCAAAATGGTACTGACCCAAACATTTGAACAGAATTTACCGTTTAAACAAAACACAATTTTTATTACGTTACTGTAATGATATTGGGATTTTACCTAAAACTGTCACGAAAACTGGCCTGTTCAGAAGTTTCACTCTGCTAGTCCGACACGTGTGTCTCACTGAGGTTGTATATTACAGATTATAAATCAGTGTAACACAGTTAACAATGCAAACAGACGTTGCAGAGAGCGAGGAGAAATGAGCGAACGAGCGAAATCAGTCAGAGAAAGAGAGAGCAAGAACACACAGGAAATGTAAGATGATATCCCATCAGCCTTAGCAAGAGTTAAAGCTGTGCTGAGCTTCTCTCCACAAACACACTCCACCCGGCAGAGAGCAAACCGCACAGCAATCCATTTACATCGGATCTGATTTGTTGTAAAAGCAGACAGAGGAAGATGAGGAGAGCTTAGGCCTAATGCAGAAAGAGAGAGAGAAAGAGAAAGAGAGAAAAGCACACATGAGACGAGCAGATCAATGAAAAACAAGCAGAGGCAGTGAGTTTGTTCATAAACGCACATGAAGACACTCATGAATCTTATGATTTAACCTGATTTGAAGGTTCATTTAGGTTGATTTAGTGATCACCAGTAGAATTAACCCAATTAAACACACTTTAGATATGAAATTCAAGTCTATTTTCTACATTATAAGTTAAAAAAATACATATGAAGAAATAGAATTTTTACTTTTTACTTCTGGGTTAGGACTCTATTGTTCTCTTGATTTGGAGCTTCTGTTTTATAATCGCAGATGTTTAATTACATGGTGCACAAGATAGCTGTGCAGTTATTTTAAACATGGTTATGCATCATAACAGTAGCGATGTAATCATAGTGGCAGTGATGAGGGTTTGTGGGTAAAGAGAGTATGATGGCCACTAGTGAGTCACAGATCACAGGATATGACATCAGCAGGGGACTATGGCCACTTTGGCACACTGAACAGGCTGCAATGCAATGCCTCACGCTGTCTCAATCTCATTTTTTAAAAGTTATATCAATCCCTCAGCCAGAAACAGCATTACTATTGGAAACCGTAAATGTAAAGCGATTTATTTTGGGAAGATCTTTTTAAATCTTGTGCTGTCAAATTTTAGCAATTATTTAAAAAAAAAACATTTAATATGTATATTTACATTGAATATTTATCCTGTATATATAAATACACAAACATAAAGTAAAATATTTACATTTATATAAACTTATATTTTATATTATATATAAAAATATTTAATATGTAAACATTTTTCTGAAATATATACATGCATGCACTTATTTATACATAATAAATATACACAGTACAAAATTTACATTAATCACAATAAAATATTTGACAGCACTAATTTAATCATATAAGTACTATTTAATTTTTAATGTATTTAAGAATATACATTTACGAAAAACAGGCACTGATGTATGGAGCTCCGTATATGACGAAAATAAGATATTTTGACCAAATATCACCCCCTAAAGCAAGGGAACAAATTAATTTCTTAAATTTTTGACTTGGAGCTCTTAACTGGTCTCCGTACTTTATATAGTTGTTTATATTTTACAATAGGACAACGAAGATCAATAATGTATGTTTTAAGGCAAGTACTTTGTAATGCTGTTAGCAATTTAACAATTTTGCTAACTTACACTACTAAATACTCTTCAAAACAAAGACATGTTAGCCAACCCAGTGTTCATATGTAAAACTGACAGGTTGACAAGGAGAGAATATTTCTGATTGTCTAATAACTGATGGCGTGTACATTTTATGAGTGTTCCAAAAAAAACTAAAAATACCTGCTACGGAGACACTAAAAGGACAGGGTGATTGTTAAAAAAGAATTATATTTCAATGCTTTTGGGTTTGCATTCACTCACAATATTTCTTGTGGAAATGCATTTATAAAAGAATGCAAATATTTTGTGATAGAACGCAAAGTTTCTTGTGAAAATGCAATAATTTATAAAAGAACGTAAAGGTTTTGGAACATTTCTCAGTAATGCAATGCTTTTGTGAGGGAATGTAAATATTTTGTGAGAAAATGCAGTGTTTCTCATGGGAAGGCAGTACTTTCCAAAAGAACGCAAATGTTTTGTGAGAGAATGCAAAGGTTTTTGTGCACACACAATACTTTTGTAAAAAAAACGCAAATAAATGCAAATGATTTTTAGATGGAACGCACTTACGCAAATGTTTTATGGAAGGAAATGCGATACTTTTGCGAGAGAACGGAATTTCTTTTCACCGAAATGCAGTACTTTAAAAAAAGTTGCAGTACTTTTTGCGAGAGAATGCAAAGTTTTTTGTGGGAATGCAATACTTTTGTAAAAGAATACAAATAAATGCAAAGTTTTTAGTCGGAACACAACACTTATGCAAAAGAATGCAAATATTTTGCAAGAAAATGCAAAGTTTTTTGTGGAAATACAATACTTTCGTAAAAGAATACAAATAAATGCAAATCAATGCAAAGTTTTTAGATGGAAAGCAACACTTATGCAAAAGAATGCAAATCTTTTATGAAAGACTGCAATGCTCCTTGCAGGAAAGCAATACTTTGGTGAGATAACGCAAATGTTTTGCGAGAGAACAGAACATTTTTCACTTGCGAAAGAATGCAAATGTTTTGCAAGAGAGAATATTTTTCAAGAGAATACAAAGAGAATGTAATACTTTTTGCACCAATTCTTTTATTAAAAAAATGCTAAAGTTTTTTGAGGAAACGCAATACTTTTATAAAAGAATTTTAAAAAACGCAAATGATTGCAAAGTTTTTGGAGGGAATGCGACACTTATGCAAAAGAATGCAAATATTTTGCGAGAGAATGCAAAGTTTTTTGTGGAAATGCAATACTTTCGTAAAATAACACAAATAAACACAAATCAACGCAAAGTTTTTAGACGGAACGCAACATTTATGCAAAAGAACGCAAATCTTTTGCAAGAGAATGCAAAGTTTTTTGTGGAAATGCAATACTTTTGTAAAAGAATACAAATAAACGCAAAGTTTTTAGACGGAACGCAACACTTATGCAAAAGAATGCAAATATTTTGCGAGAGAAAGCAAAGTTTTTTGTGGAAATGCAATACGAGTTTAATTCTCGTCATTATACATTATCATTACTCTGTTGTTCTATTTGATAATGTTCAGTGCTTTGCTACAATCTG
>JAUCMT010000053.1:11044902-11056805 GCA_032357475.1 Enteromius thamalakanensis | reverse complement strand
TGTTCCCACTTTAATCATTATTTCCCAGTGTTTAAATACCCTTGCCTTTCCTTTGTCATTCATGTCCTGTTAACGTCATACGTCGTGAAGTGGTTGTGTTTGCGTGTTCTCCTAATGTAAGTCTTTTGCTGCCCCGACAGCATTCTGTTTCATGTTCTGAGGTCTTTTGTTTTAGTAAATGTTTTGCATTGAACTTTCCGTGTCTGCGAGTCTTTGCCGCACCTGCACACACTATTGACTTTCGTGACAATTACCATTTTCCGAACTATAGCGAATAAACTGTGATAATATTTTGAAGGTGTCTAAATGCGTTTTACTTCGACTGTAATTCATTTGTGATTATCAAGAATAATTCATTCTCACACTGTGAATTCTTATAATAGGATTGCAATACATTTGAAAGAGAACACAAATGTTTTGTTAGAATGCAAAGTTTCTAGAGGGGACAGTCTTTTTTCGCTAGAGAACACAATACTTTTATAAGAGAACGCAAAGATTCTTAGTAATGCAATACTTTTGTGAGGGTATATAAATGTTTTGCGAGAGAGATGTTTGTCGCGTAAAGGCAATACTTTTCAAAAGAACGCAAATCTTTTGCGAGAAAATGCAAAGTTTTTTGTGGGAATGCAATACTTTCGTAAAAGAATACAAATAGAGGCAAAGTTTTTAGACGGAACGCAACACTTATGTAAAAGAATGCAAATATTTTGCGGAAGAATGCAACTTTTTTTGTGGGAATGCAATACTTTCGTAAAAGAATACAAATAAACGCAAAGTTTTTATACGGAACGCAACACTTATGCAAAAGAATGCAAATACTTTGCGGAAGAATGCAAAGTTTTTTGTGGAAATGGAATACTTTCGTAAAAGAATACAAATAAACGCAAATCAATGCAAAGTTTTTAGATGGAAAATATTATTCGCCAAAAATTCTTCCTACAGTGGACTATCATTAAAATTTATACAAATTTGGGACCAAAAATTACCAAGATGAATTTGTTCTGTTCTGACACATTTTGATGCTTAAGTTCTTGTCATATTTTATTACCATCTTCCAAACTATAGCGAATAAACTGTGATAATATTTTGAAGGTGTCTAAATGCGTTTTAGTTCGACTGTAATTCATTTTTGATTATCAAGGATAATTCATTCTCACACTCTGCATTCTTATATTACTTTATTACCATTTTCTAAACTAGCAAATATACTGTGATATTAGTATTTTGAAGGTGTCCGTGTGAACTGTTTTACTTTAGGACATTTAGGACTTTATGTTGCGTAAACAAAGTATACATGGCTTGTGGCTTTAAAATGGAACTGTAATAACCCTTAATCATGATTAAGATAAGAGCCTTTTCATATGTAAAATGCCTTGTATCCTTTTACGTAATGTACATTTCCATGGACGTGACAGGAGTGGAAACATTTCTCCATGAGGTTAATTCATGTTAACATATCTTGAGGTCTTACATTTAAAAAAGTGCATTTTCACACTTATTTATAGCACTCATATTCAACTTTCCAGAACATTCCGTAACTTAGTTTTAGGCCTGGGGCAGGTAAGTCTGGGTAATTGTAGCTGCTTTTCCTCACCTGTTCACCTTGCAGGCTTTGTACCAGCCGCCGTATTCCCCATAATGATTCCCATCTGCCAACTTCCCCTGAGAGAAAGGAGGAGCAAAACACACAGAGACAGACAGTGAAGTTTAAAAATCTCCTCAGCTGTCAATCATCCAGTCAGGGAAACTGTGTTAGCTGTTAATATGTGGGTACAGAAAGCCACACCTCCTTTCAAACCGTTAACAGCAAAGGTTTAATTCATCTATGTTTATAGAAGTCAAAACAACTGTAAAAGACAAAAAAGTGAAGGTTCTCTAATGGCCCACTCAGAATCTGTGGACTGACTTATTCAGAGGTTTTTGATTTGTTTCCTCTGGATATTGTGTTACTGTGTGTGTAAAGCCATAGTAAGCTAGAACGATGCTTTAGTTTCAGGCTCTGTACAACAAAAGGTGAATATTTTGAAAGTGGGTGGTGACTTTCTGTACCCTCTGTATCAGCTTCCAACATGAGCATCTCAGCATTTCACCCCCCCCCCACACACACACGTGCTGGCAGAAACCTACTTTGCTCTCTTGTCTTTCCTCAGCATGCATCCAGATGGGTTTATTTTCAGCTGCAGACACAGAGAAACAGCACTGCTACTGTAGTCAGCCATCACAAAAATGATATCATAGTTACAGCTGTAAAATCATTCGAATCAATGAACGTATTATTACTATTGTTATTTAATAAATATTGCATGAGATGTGCTAATCTCTTTCTAAGTCATTCTGAACAGTGGTTCTATTCCAGTTTTTAGATATGAGTGCGTTCCTCCTTAAATTTTACATATAGGTTACAAAGGTTATAGGAGTTATATAATATTTGTTAAAAATCATGATGGAAGCTTGTTTCCATCACTGAAGAATAAATAATTATAATGTAATTGTCTTTTCTTACAGTTGTGTGATAGAAACCTACAATACTGACATTTTCCAAAAACAATACAAAGGCATTAAGTCATATTTGCAAGTTATGAAATCACAATTCCAAAATATGAACTCAAAATTGTAAGAAAATGGCTTTTTTTGAAAATTGCAAGACATAAATTACGTAATTGCAGGTTTTAAAGTCAGAATTGCAAGATACAGTATAATCTCGCAATCATAAAATTCCTCAAAACTGGATTTACAACTCACAATTGGGTCTTTTTATGTCACAATTCAGAGAAAATAAGACATAATCGCAGAATTAGAATTGTGAGATTTAAACTTACATTTGAAGTCTGAATTGTGAAAAAAAATAAATTGTGATATTTACGCCTGTACATAGAGTACACTACTGTTCAAAAGTTTTAGAACGGTAAGATATTTAATGGTTTTAAATATATGGCTGCATTAAAAATTCAGAAAAAAACTGTAAAATTGTGAAATATTATTTCAATTTAAAATAAGTTTTTTTTTTTGTGTGAATATATTTTAAAATGTAATTTATTCCTGTAATACAAAGCATCATTACTCCAGTCTTCATCATCACATGATCCTTCCAGAAATTATTCTAATATACTGATTTATTACTAGAATTATCAATGTTGGAAACAGTTGTGTGGCATTCCACCAGCCGTTCCTGTCTGGTGGAATGATCTTCCCATCACTATCAGAAACGCAAACACCCTTACAACTTTCAAACGACTGCTGAAATCCCATCTCTTTCAACACTACTTGACATCATAAAAAAAAAAAAAAAAAACTTAACTCTATCCTTTCTTTCCCTTTCTAGCCTGCACTTATCTAAACATTGCCTGCTATACGGTATTATGAGCACTTCCTTAGTTGCTTTTGCCTCTTTAGGACTAATTGCTTGCTGTTTTCCCCACCTGTACGCCGCTTTGGATAAAAGCGTCTGCTAAATGAATAAATGTAAATAAATGACAAATATATTTTTGGGAACATGGGGATTTGGGGATTTTTTCCCCTTTTTTAACTCCTCAGGATTCTTAGATGAAAAAAAAAGCAAAAAACAGCAAAAAATTATTTTACCAAATATAAAACATTTCTAAAATGTAAATCTATGCTGTGACTTTTTTGTTAATTTAATAGATCATGTGCTAATAAAATAATTAATTTCATTCAAAGAAGAAAGATTAAAAATGTACTGATCCCAAACTTCTGATCAGTAGTGAAACAGTAAACTACTGTAACAGTAGATCTGAACATTATTATCCATTTTCAATAAATGCTTCTCTTTTTAATATTTGAATGATCAAAGATTACTAAAAAGAAACTATGAACCAGCTCAACTGTTTCCAACATTGATAACAAAACATCAGTAATGATGCTTTGTATCACAGGAATAAATTACATTTTAAAATATATTTACACAGAAAACACTTATTTTAAATTGATATAATATTTCACAATATTACAGTTTTTTTCTGGATTTTGAATCTAATAAATGCAGCCTTGATGAGCAGAAGAAACATCAATAAAAACCATTCAATTTCTTACAGTTCTAAAACTTTTGAACGGTAGTGTATATACACACAGTTTGGACTTTAGAACTTCATGCAATTCTGGTAAAAATGTCAGAATTGCGAGAAGAAGAAAAAAAGTCGCAATAACCTTTTTTTAAGTGGCGGTAGTAACTACATTTTTGTGTTATTGTGTAATTTATCAACAGTTCACCAGGTGAACTTGTATTAAAAATGTCAAGAGCTCAAAATAAATTTGGCATGAAAATATGAAACAGAAAATAGAGAAAAATGGAGAAATCAATCAAGTTGATTTATTGAACTCAAATGTGAAATCAACATTAAAATGATTAACAAAATCATATAAACAGCACACAAATTGACCTATTCTGGAGGGATTATCAATTTTCTGATATTAAAGAACACAAAATAAACCGACAAAAGAGGATTTTGAAAATAAAAGAAAGTCACAAATGACGTAACACAAAACTTCACCTGAAAGTAAAAGAGAGGGAAATCACAGATACAAACCATCTGTTCAGTTGTTCGTACACTGAAGTGCTTTGCACTTCTGCTTTCACTTGAGACATTCACATTGAGTATTTTGCCTGGCACAGGCAAGCCATTCACTAATATAGCGTCCATATTTAAAAGTCAGTTCATCTTCACGACAAAAAAATACACACACATGGCAAGGACATGTAACATTTAATCCCAAACTCTTCTGAGTGTGAACCAATCCTATATTTTATGGTATTTAAAGTTGTGTCTGCTCCTGGATTTCTGTGAAATCCAAGGCTCACAGTGAAAGGTAGTACACCAGAGGTCAGGTGTGCAGAAAGGTTACGATATCAAGAGTTGAGGGTCGGCTGGTGAGGTCATCAATGCGTATCATTCAGCAACGACAACAGTTCAGTTTTATAGCATCACCAAAAGAAGAAAAAAGAAAAAAAAAGCATGCAGGCTGTCAGCTAATGAATAATGAGGAGCCATAATCAAGCAATGATCGTACCATCTACAGATCCAAACTCTTTCTCGTGAGCGCGCGTCAGGATCTCTTTGTAGAGGATCTCAGCTTCCTTGTACTTGCCCTGCTTCAGATAACATGAAGCCTGCAGGAAAAACAATAAATGATGTACAATTATTTCTATTACAGGTTATAGAAGAAATGACACTGGACCACAAAACCAGTCATAAGGGTCAGTTTTTTTAAAATAAGCTTTCCATTGATGTATGGTGGGTTAAGACAGGACAATATTTGGACACAACTATTAAAATATCTGGTATCTGAGGGTTATATGATGATATGATGATTATATTCACCAGGTTGTTTTTGGTCTTGGCAACATTTGGGTCGTCAGGTCCAAGTTTTTTCTCGTAGATATCGAGAGCCCTGCAGTAATAATACTCCACTTCCTCATACTTCCCCTGATTCTGACAGAGCAGAGCCAGATTATTAAGCTGCTTGGCCACGTCTGGGTGGTCCCGCCCCAACACCTGAGCAATGAAAGAGAGAAAACGTAATTTTTCAAATATAATTTTTAATCAACATTAGAGGGTTTTGTAGCCCAACAAACAAAGCAGTACCTTCTCTCTGATCTCCAGGGCTCTCTTGCACAGTGGTTCTGCTTCCTTGTATTTTCCTCTCTTTCCGTACAGGACCGCCAAGTTATTGAGGGTGGCTGCCACCTGGATTAGAAATATGGACACTGATTACAAGCTACAGTGTGGATCCAGACCTTATAAATATAACAAAAGCTTTCTCAAAAATCTGATTGGCTGAATTTACACAATTATGTTAAAAGTGCCGCCGTTCCTCTAGGTTTCATGATTTGAAGTTTGCAAGACAATCAAGGCACTGAATCTTGGAAGACCTTTAAGACATTTAGTTGCAAGTATAGTAGATAACATCCCAAGCACAACTGTATATTCACCCTGTTTTGTTGTACTTACAGCTGGGTGGTCATTGCCCAGGGTCTTTTCTCTGATTGACAGGGCATCATTAAGGAGGTGGGCAGCTTCCTTGTATTTATTCTGGTCCCTGAGAGAAAAGAAATACAATAAAAATTTATTACGAGACGTTTATTTGAGTAGGTCAAGTGGGCAATCTTCTTCTACGGAGTAAAAAATGTAATTGCGAGTTTTTAATCTCACAGGTCTGACAGTTGTCTAGACTTTAGACAGTTTGGAGTCAGAATTGCGAGATATAAACTCAATTGCAAGAAAACAAGGATTGTGAATACTGTTTGTATTTGACTATTATCGGTTTATATAACAAAAAGGAGAGAATTGAAAGATATAAACTCGCAATTACACGAAAAAAAAATTTAATTTAAGAAATATAATCTTGAAATTGTCCGAAAATTGTCTTTTTTGTCCTTCCGAATTGGACTTTATAATTGGCAATTGTTCGTTAATGCCACGCAATTCTCAAAAAAAAGTCTGATTTATAAGAAAAAGTCTGAATTGCGAAATATAAAATCCTCTTTTTTCCTCAGAATTGTAAATTTATATAATGCAATTCCGAGAAAATTTTTTGAATTGTGTGACAAGAAGTTGCAACTACCTAGTTTTAATTTTGATGTAGTGGCGAAAACAGGCTTTCATATCTTTCACTTTAATATTATTTTAAATGTAAAATTTTTTGACCATTTTATTGATGCTTTTGTGTCTTTTATGATGATCGAAGGCTACATGGCCCCTTTACGATAGTTTTTTAAAAGCCTTTTTTTGTGTTTTATGTAACTAAGGACATATAAGTTTGTAATCAAGTGAAGTCATTATTTATATATCTCTTTTTGCACTGCTGTTTTTACAATTACAGTACATTAAACAGGGAAATTGTGTATAATGAAATGGGAGTGAGAATAATGCCTCCACATGAGCAGACACACGCACCTGTAGACCAGAGCCAGGATGTTGAGCATGGTGGCTACATCGGGGTGGTCGTGCCCAGAAGTTTTCTCCAGGTCCTCCAGAGCCTGCTTGCACAGAGGCACGGCCACCTCGTAGCGGCCCTGAGCGGCGTACTGGATCACCAGGTTATGGAGGGTCCTGAGGCGGGCTGGGATCTCGTACCCTCCCTGCTGAGCGGCAGCAAGCGCGGCGCTGTTGTGCGGGTGTGAGACTGAAGGGGGCAACAGAGAGTAACACTGGTAATATCAAAAATATGAATTGTATTCTTTCTCAAGCTCCGTCCCAAATACCATTCTTGCCTCAAATTCACACTTTGGTTATGTAACGCCGCATGGACTTTTGAGTAGTACACCAAAATGGCATCCAAAACACCAGTGCAGACTTAAAGGAGATGCAAAAGTAATGAGATGGCCAAATTCACTTAAAAAAGCGTGTCATAAAGTATCAGCAACGCTAAATGCTAACAAGCGTTACGGCCTGTTTACACCAAGAACAACTATATGTTAACTATATTAATGTTCTGTTTTATTATAAACCGACACTGCCTTTATTCCATCTGGTGCTTTTGATGCTTGAGCACTGTTAACTGTAAGCCTCAATAGCTGTGAAAATGCAACAAACTTGAATGATATGTTTTGGTACATGGAACAAAGCTTGGTCGTATTTCAAAGGAAACAGTCGTTGGGTTAATGCAGAAGAAGAAGTTAAAATGTTAAAAAGGTTTAAGTGTAAAGGTCCTTGCACCCGAATTCGTCATTCTTTGCTATCAAAATGCTTGCTACAGATGCGAAAATGCAGAAGAACTGAACCTGATGCATATTTTTTATTATGATGAACAAAAGTTTTGTGCTTAATTTGAGGTCATATCAATATTTTGACTGTCACTAATTATAACATATTTGTCACATTTCACTTTTATCTCAAAATTGTTGCCAAATATGGAACCTTGAGTCTCATACTATGTTCACACCAGACGCGACTTGCGTGAATAAATTGCGCTATTCACGCATGGTTGGATGCTTGAACATTTTGAGTTTACTCGCTTCATTCGCGCGTGCAATTCACTTCATTCGTGCATAAAAATTAACTTAAAAACAAATGCGAATTTGCGTCATGAGAGGGGCTTCTGCCAGGCGGCTCCAGTCTCATGCAAAATATTCTAAATATTGTTGTTATTGTGCCATTGTGCCTGAGTATTTCAGGCAAGAATGTAGTTGTTTAAAACAAAAATCTGTGGTTTAATAAAAATGAGAGCGCCTATTTAAAAGTTTGCTTCACCGATTTCAGAGCCGTGAGCTCCACTCGAACACCAGGTGCTCGTGTTTCCGCCGGGTGTATTCGCGCGAATCGCGCCGCAGAATGTCTAATTGCATATTTGCATTGATTTAACATGTAAATCACTCACGCTTAATGCTTCATTCGCGTCTGGTGTGAACGCAGCATCAGAACTTTCCACCGATATGTTTTATTAAGATATATATATAAAAATATAACATCCAATTTGATGGTTTTCACACGATAGCTTCGAGTGCACTGACACTGTGTCCTAACTACACAACACGATGCTGCAAAATGCGATAAAAGTATATTTTCCATGTTAATCAGAGGTTCTGTCCTACCTGGAACAACACCATACAAACTATATGACATGTATCCATTTTGTTGCAAGAGCAGTGCTCTTCTAGGGAGACCCCGCCCACACACGCATCTGATTGGTTGTGATATTTGATTGATTCTGTCACGTTGCTGTGTTGTCTCGTGTCTAGTGTGGACACCCAAATTGCTTGTTGCTTGAATGTTGTTAGGACAGGGCGTGAAGCTTTTGAATTATACCTAATTTAAGATGCTATAAAATATATGTTACCCTACTTTCTTACCCTGGTCATCTTCGTCATTGGGAAACAAATCGTCCAGGGCATCTCTGGGAGTCTCACTGTTTTTCTCTTCCTAAAACAAAATCAAGGAAAAAACATAAATAAGAGCTGCTCTGTTACTATTATTCTTATATATTAAAGTATTGCTAAAGTCAGCTGCATCTCTGTCCCTGCATGACTGAAATTTTAATGGCTCCAGTAATTCAGGAAGTAACTGCATGAAACATCCTTTCATGAAAAATAAATGACAAGCTGGAAGCAGCTGCCATTTTAACAGATAGAGTCTCTTTAAATTCTTCCAATGCAGATAGAGAAAAATGAAAAACATTGGACTGGAGCAAAGGAGAGAACCTTCTGTTTGCCAACGGATACAATTTCCTAATTCATCACACAGTAACAATGCAGATCTTCTTTGTAACATCTCCATCCAGCAAAACAGAGTAATCCATTCAAGCTGGCAATAAATCAATGCTGCCTACACTTACAGGAAGAAAGACATGGCTCATTTCCCAAGAAAAGCCAGGCTATTGCTGCAGAGGAGATTTAAACCAGAAAAGTTCCCCTTTTATTTATTTATACATTTATTAAATGACTTATAAATGTATTAAAATGAACTCAGATACACCAGATTCGCTAGACTTAATTTCACAGTTACCAGTGGTTACTGGTAAGAACATTTCTTATTTTGGCTTTTCATCTAATTTATATATATATATTAGCTTTATTTCAGTATGTGAACCATAATATTTCTTTCAGCTGTGTAAACTTTTCATATATCACTATCGACAATATTCTAACAAATACAAATTTAAATTAGGAGAAATCTGCAACAGGATGTAACAGGTGTTTTCTTGTGCTAGTATGATGTAGACACTTACCTCTGGTGAGACGCCATCATCATATTTCTTGAGCTGGTTCATAAACTCCAGATGTTTCTTCTCTTCCTCCAGCTGTGCAACGCTCTGTTCGCTCTTCTGGAGTTTCTGCTGGGTGTTGGCAAGCTCATCTCTCAGCCACTGGTTCTCCTGACAGAGTCGTCGGACCTGAGCACGCAGCTTTTGCTTCTCTGACTCCACTGCATTCAGGTGGTTGGACAGGGCCATCATCACCTAATATGCAATTTAGGTGATGTCATATTTTTACATTATTAATTAGTTCAGCAATAGATGTTATCAACAGACTTGCCACCACCTCTGTGGTGTTCACCATATCCATTCAAACCACCCTGCACTGTCAGCGTCTCTCACCTGTGCTTCACCCAGGCCCAGCTCAATCATCTCCACAGACTTGCGCAGCAGACTGGACTTCTCATGAACCAAACTGGCCTCCTCATCTTTCTTTAAGCACTGGATAGTTTCCACTAGACTCTGTAGGATGGAGTTGTGCTCGGTTTTGAGAGCTTCCAGACCCTGAATCACCAGTTTAGTGTTGGAGATGATGTCCTCTTGCGTCAGCTTACGTTTCTCCTCATGTGGGTAAACCATGGTGGACATGCTCTGTGAAAGAAAGGGCACAGAATGGAGGTTTTGGAATGACATATGAATTATTTGAATTATCTCTCATTATTCTTCATTGTGTTTTTATTTTAATTGTAGTGTTTTTTATTCCAGTTGTAAAACTGGTATTAAAAGTCTACTGTTTGATGAAGTCGTAATGTATTGAATCTAAATAAACAATTCTTTCCAAGAAAAAAGAGACAAAAGCAACAGTTGAGTGGGGTGGCCAATCCTAGCTCCACCCCTGCCTTAACTGTGTTAAATATTTTTAACACTGTTAAACTGGAATAATACATTTTCTCCATTAACGCTCTCACTCTGAAAGTACTAATATAAATTTGAAATATGACTGGGTAATGTAGGCATTACAACATAATATGCATCATGAAAAATTAATATTCGGTTTTAGATGTGCTAAAGATGGCACTTCGTTAACAATGTCATTAAATGATTAGTGTTTTTAGAGCAAGCAATTGTTACATAGTGTGGTTAATGTAGAAACTCTCTTGATGAGGAATAAGAAGAAAATATACATTTAATCCCAAGTGCTCAGGAAACAGGATCAATGTAGGAGGAAACCACAATCTACAAATGAGAATAGGGAGAACTGAAGGCTTATAAGCACAAAGGGAACTAATGAGATAATTAATCTCACAACAGATGAGCACGATGATTAACTAAACAAGAGAATGAACTCATAAAGACAGCTTGCTGAAACATAACACAATCCAACATTGAGAATACAATGCAAAACTGAGCATACTGTACATGTTACAGCAGCTCCCCCTCCCAGAGGGTGTATCCTTGCACCATAAAATAGTCCAGATGAGGAGGGAGGATGGAGAAGCAAAATAAAACCAAGTCCAATAAACACATCCACTTCACAAGTGGATGTGATGTTTTTATCAGCTGTTTGGACTCACCATAATAGTCCTTGTACATTCACTGCAGAGTATCCATTGCTGAGCAAGTGATGCAATGCTACATTTCTCTAAATATGATTTAGAAACAAACTCATCTACATCTTGGACAGCCTGAGAGCGAGTTAAGTTTTAGAAATTTTTGGGTGAGCTATTACTTTAAGGTGAGCAGTTTGGAAAACTTAAGGCTGTAAACACACAACAAAATTGTCCAGATTATTTGCCCCAATTTACAGTCAGGACAAGTCAACATTATAGTTGCTTAAATAATAAAAGTCAGTGGATTTGGGGCAGTTGGTGTTGAAAGATTTTACAGGAAACTGCGTATTTTAGCACAGATATTCTTCAGAAAATGAATCCATCCAGTCATCCAGTCAGAAATCAAATGTTTTTATACACATTATTTGGTTGTGAGTTCGTCGTCACGTTTGGAACAATGTAAAAGTCTGTTAGTGTGTGATCCTGAGTTGTTTAAAGAGGTCATACAAAGCCAATTTTCCACAAGCTTATATGATTCTTTAGGATCTTAATGGAAAGTTAGTAATATAGATTGCTTTAAAATTTCTTAAAGATAATGTAAAAAACACTAATTTTACCCTGTCAAAAAAGCTCTTTAGAAATCACTCTGTTCTGTGTACTTCACCTTTAAATCTTCACGAGCTCCACTGACTCCGCCCCTCTTTT
>JAUCMT010000053.1:11019562-11039503 GCA_032357475.1 Enteromius thamalakanensis | reverse complement strand
ATCTTGGTATAATTAACAACGATTTGAAACAAATATGATGTTATTTAATATATAACAATGCAGGTGGCGCTCTGTGGTGCGGCAGGAATTTAAACAGCGTCCTGACTCGTAGCCGCGGACAGACGCCGCCAGTGTGCGTACCCCATAGAAAACAATGTGTTCGAATGACATGGCGCGACGCGGCGCTCCTTTCAGGTTGTGCGCGCGCTGTCTTTAGCGGTACATTCAAGGGCACTCGTAAAACTGATGTTCGTTGTATGACTGCAAGAGATCTATATCGTCTATATCGTTACTTTTTTCGATATTAATATCTTGAAAGTTCATATCGAGATATAGATACGATAACGATATATCGTTCAGTCCTAGTTTAAATGCAGCGCCACTTTATGAACAGAGCTGTAGATCACTGAGAAGCTGCGCGTTAGTTTCGCGGGTTATTTAATGGCGCAGCTTCTCAGTGATCTACGGCTGTGTTCATAAACTGGCGCTGCATTTAAACACAGCTGACAGAGATTTAGCACTAATCAAAGTACCGACTTTACTGACGAAATACGCACTATATATCGTTCGATATATATCGCCCAGCCCTAGTTTATTTGTAGTTCAGTCTTCGATGGCTGAGTCGTGTTTTTAGTGATGTTCTCTAATTTTGCTAATATTACTCAACTTTTGAAATATTAAACTGCTGCTGTGCTGTATCTATAATGCACATCTGATCATTAATGCCTTCGCACAATTTTATTTATTTATTTCAGCACTGATTTTTGTGAACGTCAGTGAGCGGGGGTCTCTTATCTAGACTGCATTATTGACATTGACTGTTTGCTGAAGCGAGGAGTGGCCATGTCTACAGACAAATGCTCTAAACCTCTTCCTTCTGATGTATGAACACGCCGTGAGACTCATCTTAAGTCCTAATTTTAAATTAATAAAACTTTATAATGTGCGTGTGTATGTACTGCATATATGTGTGTGTATATACATATAAAATGCATCTTGTTTATAATATTTACTTAATACATACACAATTATATAAATTGTTGTTTAGTGTTTATGTCATTTTGTAATTTGTGTGTGTTTTCTCAGTCTGTTTCTGTTGTTTGTTGCACCATATTACTCTGAACAGGCAGTTTTTTTGTTGAAATATTTTCTTAAAGAAAATAATAAAGGCCAATTACGTTTTCATAGAATTTTTGCAACAAGCATTTTCTTCATGATATCAATCCATTTTTGAATGCATACCTTCCAAAAACCATATCAAACTACATTTTTATATAAGAATTGCAGTGCTGTTCGTTACAGTATATCACTGTATAAATGGATAAAGCATTGTGTAAATTGTTGCATAGGGTTAACTCTTTTTTTCTTTTGTTGTATGTATTATTTGTATTTCTTTTCTTTGTATTTATTTGTAAAATGTAGTTGCTGCTATGTTTAGGCGTACTTGTACTTGTACTTTTTTTTTAATTAACTGCATTTATTGTCATAATAACTGAGTCCTGAGTCAGGTCATAGCCTAGCACATGTATTTTGGACAATCATAGAATAACACGAATTATTATAGGCTAGATGTTACCACATGAAGCACAATTTAAGAACATGCCAGGACATTACAAGCAGCAGAAATAATGTGTTTGTGTGATGACCTCACAGCCATTAAGTTACGTGTACAGGGTGTAGTCAGAGACAGTAAACATTACATCTCCTCAACTGTACTGAGTGTTTATGAGTCTGAAAATGTGTATATGGTGTTGTTAGACAGAGAAGGCGTTAGATATGCTGTAATAGTGTATTTCTAGGTATGCATGGGGTGAGGGTGAGGATGGGGTGTTGTCCTGAATGATGCATAATTGCAGATGCATGTGAGACAGTCCATAGTTCACTGTACAATCATTTGAGTTTATGACAGAAAGCAACCTCATCACACAATACACTCGATATTACTAACACACTACTACAGAAAACCGCGGTTAAAAGCCTTTTCCCCTACATCACACCCATTTAAGTGTAAACTAAACATTACAGTATTAGTATGAGTGAAATGATTCACGTTACCTCAGAGAATAAACACAACGTATAATTACAGGCACTGTCTGATGCTCATTAACATATCTCATACCTGTTACGATCACCGCTGCGTCCACTAATGTCCAACACCGTGTAAAATCAAGGCCAAATTAATAGAAAACACATCTCATATCCAGAAGCGGACGAGGAGAGGTCAGCAGCACCGAGAGCTGGACCGGCACTGCGCACTTTCTGCGGCTGCGCTCAGCCAATCCTACTACGGCGAAGGATCGGTTCATTAATATTCATTAGGTAACGTGACGGTCTGTCCTGATTGGCTGAAATTCAGTAAGTAGGAGGCGCTTCGAATAAAAGAGGCGGTAGAAAGCTGGGGAAGTGACCTATAGACTCGCTTGTGAATATTAATGAGACTGTGTGACTGGACTTTTCAGGAAAATTACCAAGCAACGTCAAACGTCACGTAATGAATATTCATACTTGAGGCCTTGAGGAAAAAATCTGATAAATTTAATTTAAGGCAAATACCTGGAGCTGGAATTTCACTTCGCATACAGTTAAGTATTTTATTCGAATTTATATGAAAGTTATATAAAGTATATTTAATGTTTTTTTAATTATACATGCAAAACAACAACAAAACATTTTCTGTTTAATTTTATCACCGTAATAATGTAACGGATGACGTCAGATCACGGATTACTTTGATTTTACCGCCATCTGCGGGCAGAACACAGAAGTGCACGTGACCTAAAAGCTGGTTGGACAAATATGAAAGTTGACATGTGGCAGTTTTGTGCATTACATAAACGCACTTTCAACGATCCTGTTGACCTTTTTTATAATCATATTACATAAGTTAAGTTAGTTATTTAATTTAAAAGACACTCATGTTTTTAATGAATATTCTCATGTTATCTTCCATCTCCTTTATACATTATTATTAGCAGAACTAACATCAGCGTTCTGCTCTGAAATGGTTTCCACATAATCAAAAAAAAAAAAAAAAAAAAGATAACTTACATACAGTTATCCTTTCAGTCAAGGAGCTCCCAAACACACTAGTTAGGTAGTTTTTGAAGCTGAGATGCTGGTTTAAGCTGGTCCTTTGTTGGTTTATGCCAGTCACCAGCACAAACCAGCAAAAGGACCAGCTTCAAAAACTACCTAATCAGCATATGCTGTTTTTTTCAGCAGGGTTGACTTGGAGTAATAGATAAAGTAAAGTAGTAACTAGTAGTAATGTATTACATTTTTAGAGTAATGAGCCCAACACTTCTCCTCAAAAACCATTAGTAATGTTTGCGTAGTTTGAACTATACAGACTGTTATTATTATAGTGATTTAAGCTGAAAATGTCTGAAGCTAGAAGTCAGAAAAAGCTACAATGAAAAAAGACAAGTGTAAATATTGGTAACCAATACAACAAGTAAAGATTTATAGAAGAAAATGCTGAATAGAGATCTTCTTTTGTTGATGGAGAGGTACAGGAATTATTTATTGTGTGCACCTCTCTTAAAAACTCACTAGTTATCACAGAAATTCACAAAAAACTCAAGAAACAGCTAGCCTGTGTTAATTCCAAACGATAGATGGCAGTGTAGCGTTTGCATTGCAGTACAGCATAGGCTGGAAATAGCTGGATTTAGCTGGTCTCCAAGCTTAAACCAGCCTGGCCAGCTTGAAATGTGGCCAAAACCCCTCTGCTGACCAGCTGAAACACGGTTGGTCTCCCAGCTAAGACCAGCTTAAGCTGTTTTATTTTTCTGCAGGGCGATGCTAATGCTAGTCTGGAATACTACTGAACGCACATTTCATGGGAAATACTCACATAGCATAATACTTACAGGCTAATTAATGCATTGGTAATATATACTAAATAGATTTTCTACAATCAACAAGATACTTGAATCTAAAAAGGATTATACAGCGTTTAATGTCTTCTGATTCAGAACAAACAACACAAACAAATTTTTTTTGAATATATGTAATTTATTTGCACAATCCTCCAGTAAGTATTTATCAAATACTGAAAAGAAAAAAAAGAAAAACAGAACACGCCGGTTCACTTTCTTTTTTCATTTACATGTTAATGTCTGAAAACAAAACAAAACAAAACGTCTATAAAAGAGTTCAACTCCTTTAAAAAGGGAAATAGAAAAACAAATAGTAAATGTTAAAAAATCACAATGCAGCCATGGTTAAAATCATTTTAGTATTTGTATGACAATTGAAACCAGTATAAAGGATATGAAATGGCAGTACGTTTATGTACACACATTACAGAGAATAGAAGAAGAGAAACTTTCCTCAGTGGTTCGTTCCAAATTAATACTGTCGAACCTAAAAATAAGGTTTGTGCAAATGTCTGCATTTCTATGTGAAACAGACAGATCGAATATTAGTGTTCTCTCAGTTTTACAAATTAAAAGAAGAAGAAGAAGAAGAAGAAGAAGAAAAACATCTCATGTTGCCCTAAAAGTAGTGCTTAAAAAATGGTTGAACAAACCTCAGCAGTCCACCTCAAAAAACGAAACCAGGTTAAAACACAGAATGAAAAGAACGGTAACAGTTCTATTCATGAAAGACACGAAAACATCGATTTTATGCGCAATGTAACTATATCGCAGTTTGCGCTTGGCTGTAAAATAACGCCACAAGCCATCCCAGCAAACTCAATGAAATTAATACTGAAAACCTCTTTCTCTCTCTCTCTTTCTCTCTCACGCACACACATTCAAACACACAGATACAACCACGGGTAAAGCTGCTATCACCCTCCCTCAGTATTTACACACAGCCAATTTTTGTAAAGGGACCTTTAAAGAGTGAAAAGAACATAAACAGATCCACCACAGAAGTTACAAAAAAACGTCTTGTTTTCATCCCAACAATCTTTTAGTTTGAGCCCTTATTAGCCGGCAGTCACTGGACCCTGTTTTCAACACAAAGACACAGCCTTCCAAAAACACTTGGCAACACGGTCACCGTGAAAGATGGCAGGTAAAAATGTTAAAAGAGTAAAAAGTTCAAATATCTGCTCGGCGCCCCACACAGAGGGAATAAAATGATTTAAAGGGCTTTTTAAAGCATTTTACAAACTGAGATCTCCCTTTAGATTGAACCCACAAAAGGCTGCCTCCTTCATACAAAATACCGAAGCACCATGTTAGTCCACGTCGACATGCCTTTGATATTCACTTAGGTAATGAACTTATAAACTACTGTATTAAATAACCAAAGACGCTTTTCTTAATCTTAATGTGTTCACGTTACTAAAACTTAAAGGACGTGGCCTTTAGAATTCACAGCTATGCTAAATTCATTCAACAAGCAGAAACATTAACTCCTCCTACCAGTTCCGTGGCCCCTCCTTCTTGCATTCGAACTCCTCCCACATGTAATTTAAAGAAACGGACAGTTCGCCCAAAACTGAATCAACTTACAGACATGAGAACTGATCCTCGTACGAATCTTGTCGTAGGATAGCCGAACTGTTCCTTTAACCTCTCCCAATAGTATAAATATTAACCACTGCAAATTCAACTCCCACCCTATAATATTGTACACAGAACAATTATCAACAAGGAAAATTTCACAGAAATAATAACAAACTCTAACCCAACAAAGTGCAAACTGAAGCTGCCGGTACGATTCCTACCACAACATGTGCTGCTCATCTCGAAATAAAAGACGGAGTTTGTTTCAGACACACCGGTAGCTCCTTCCACCGCCAAAAGCAACAAAAACGACAAGTAACATCACGGACGACATCTCTGTTGAAGACACAGGCTTTTAAATTGACCATTTCCACAGGAAAATCCATTTGTCTGTTTTATCCCACATCTGTAAATTGCCCTTGTGCTGAAGAAGCAGCAGCAGCAGGTCACATGGGCTTGCTGTAGCCAAAGATTCCTACAGGGAAGTGTTTGACGTGAGTCGGCCACTGCGCGGCGAGCTGGAAGAACTTCACGTCGTGCCACTCCACGCCATCAATGGACACTGCAGAGACAAAGACCACAGAAATCTGCCAACTGGAAGAAGTCACACAATTATATGTCTAATAAAATTATTGTAAAAAGTAGTAGTAGAATCTCATATTGAGTATAAATCATATTCCATGAACCAGAAATTAAGTACTTGAGATTAGACGCTAAAATACTTGTAATCGGACTATAGTTGATTTTTTATTGATTACTTGATTAATATAATTCACACAACAGCAAATAGTTATAGACTCTTTCAAATTTCTTTTACATTTTACAGGTAAACAAAACATATTTTTTCCTAGCAAGTGTTTTATTTTGATAAATTCTATTTTAATTTGACCTTTTGTATGATTGAATTAATTATTAGCTTTTTATTAAACTCACAAACTCCCTGCAGTCCCTTCACAAAATCCTGTTTGTGAAACCTTGACATACTGTAATGCCTAATTCAATTTATGTTGTTAATAACAACGATCAAAATATATTTTATTTGCATTTTAATATCAATACGGTATAATATTACTTATATTACTTAATATAATATTATTATTTAAAACAATGTGAGAAACGTTAAAAGTACATTAAAAGTAATTAAAAAGCAGCCTGATTATCATAAAATGTGTAACAGATTATGTTAATAACTTTAATTTTCATTGTGTAATTTACAATCAGTAATGGACTATAATCTACCCAACTCTAACTGCAATACATATTGAAATACAGTATTTATGATATAGCCTGTTAGAGACTTTGGGGTCAATATACATTTTTTTTATATTATTTATTTTTATCTTTTATATTTATTTATTTTTTGCAGTTTTTGAAGTCTTACGTCTTTTGAAGCTGTATTTATTTGCTTAAAAATACAGTAAAACAACTATTGTAAAATACATGTTTGAATACATGCAAAGTTATTAATGTGATCAAATCTAAATTTTCAGCATTATTACTCCAGTGTCACATGATCCTTCAAAAATCACTATAAAATGCTGATTTGCTGTTCAAGAAACATTTCTGATTAGTTGTAATTACGAATGTGATTATTTTTCTCAATGTTTTAATGATTCGAAAGTTCAATTGAACATAATTTGTATTATTTTGAACATTATAAAAATCTTTACTGACAATTTAACAATTTAATGCAAGTATTAATTTCTTAAAAATATCTTGCTGAATTTTAACAATTACTGTAAAAAAAATCGTGTTGCATACCACAATAAGGACCTACGCAACGTTTTAAAACACATTTAGACAAGTGACCACAGGGTGGCAGTAGAGTACAACCAACAAATTAGATCAAATTAGATTAACTTAAATTTCACTGTGTAGGTTTGTGTCTGTGTGCTGGTTTACCCTTCAGCATGGTGTGCTGGTGTTTAGCGGTACAGATGAGTCTGCTGATGCTGTCTATCACCTGACTCTTAGAGTCCACATCTTTCTCTTTTGGCTTCTTGCTCAGGAAAATCACTGAGAGTAGAAGGAAACCAGATGTAAAGCAGCAGGAACAGCACATGGGAGATACATGACCCAATTTTGCAGCTTATTTTAACACACCTTTCTTGTTTTTCTCCTTCATGACAACGGTCATGGCCATTCCAGGAGGAGGTGTAGGCTCCCCTCCATTGGGGATTCGTGAAACCTGCAGTGAGCGAAAGTTGCTCTTCAGCGTGTTTTTAATTCCCACATCTCTCTTCTCGCCTTCTTTCTTTTTCTCTGCACCCTGTAACGTCCAGTAGTCCACTTGAAGACCCATCACCTCCCCACCGGTGCCTGGAGAACTGCATACACATATGTTTGCGATATAAGTGTGAAGTAAGTTCGCTGGAACCAGTGGTCACGTTTCATACATTTTCAACATCATTTCCCATTGAAATTGTTAACGTTATGTTGGCCACGTACACACTAAATTTGATTGTCAGTTCAACTTTTACTTCTTAATTGTGTTCTGTACACACATAATTCACTAAAATACAGGAGAGACAACTGCATTCGACAATACAGCTCTAAACATCGTGTAAAGTTTAAAATCATGTTTTAAATAGTTTTTTTTTAAACAAATACCAAGGCGTTTCATGTTGATGTCAAAATGAAACGTTTGCATACTGCTGCCTACTTGTTGGTCTTTTCACGTCGGTCTGAATGAAAACGCAAATGTTTCTATGAAACTAAACAACTAGTTGTTAATGACGTATTTAAATTTGCATCAGAAATGTGTCTTCATCTGTTTGCAAGAAAATAACAGTGAAAGAACTCTAATGCTACGTTCACACCAGACGCGACTTGCGTGAAAATCGTGCTATTCACGCATAGTTGGATGCATAAACATTTTGAGTTTACATGCTTCATTCGCGTGTGAAATTCGCTTCACAGGAAACGCGAAATCGTATCAGGTGGTTCCAGTCTCTGTAGCAGTTAGACATTAAGGTAAAATTCGTTTTGAATATATCTAATAGGCAAAATTTGGTTAAATGAATCTAGTATTTATTTCCTTCTTATTCCTGTTTATATTAAAGTACGAAGCGACGATATACAGCGACGTCCATAGTTTTGGAATTCTGCCTCCGTTTGCTAGTAATCACGTCACTAGAGCAAGCCCCTGATTGGTTAACGCAGCAAGATTTTTTCGCCAAAGTTCCGATTTTTCAACTTGAGAGATTCGCGCGAATCAGTACTTAGCTGCGCTCACTAGCACTGTGGTAAAATGTCAGGGTTGCCAGATCCTTATAGAAAAAAAACAACAAACAAGGACAAGCACAAAAAAACACTAAAACACCCAAATGCTTTATGTTTTGTAACCATCATGTATCTCATATCTGCAACAGACCACTTTATTAACCGTGGCTAGCTTTATAAGCTAAGACCAACAACATGCCTAAAAGTGCTTGTAAATATGAGGACATGGCAATGCAATACAGCGCTCTAAATCAGCCTAAACAAAACACAGCACGTCTATCAGCGGTAGTTTAGATAAAATCGACAGACAAAAAGAGTCTTTAGGCAGAAAATGGCACATAACAAATTTGTTGTCTAGAAAAACAACCAGGACACTTTGGCGTTTATGCTACACCTTTTCACAAGCGCATGCATGGTTTCTCGTACCCTGCTCCAGAGAGACTGGCAGAAACGGAGGGGGATGACGGAGGGGTGGAGGTCATGTCTTTCCCGTACGGTGTTCCCGTCTGTGCTGGAGGTGAGGAAAGCATGTTGACGCTCCCCACCATCACTGCGTCATCAGAGTCCACTGCCAGACGACACACACAAACACTAATCAGACATCTCTCACTCGATGGTACTGTTTTCATTGTGACTCAAGTAAGTCCTACCTGATGTAGATAAGCTGTGCTCCACAATTCCCACTTTCACCAGCTGCAAGAAAGCACATCACGAATTACACTAAATTACACTGGTCAGCTATGTTTGGAACAGCATATAATAGTTTGTACGGTTTTGTAGTATTTTTGTATGCACAGAATACCCCCAAAATGTGCAATATGCATCCTATGGTCAATACTGTACCCCACAATGCAATGCATCAGACTTAACATTACATTTGTAACATGATGGAACCAACCGCTAGTCGTATGAACTGTGATCTTATTCTTGATGCCAAAAGATACTTTAGAATAACCACAACAGAAAGAAAACGAAAGAGAAAAACCATTCTCACCCCAATGAACGGGACAAACTTCTGGCAGGAGTCTTCGTCAGGGCTGTAGAGGTCAGATAGGAGGGAATGGTTAGCACAGGGCTGACAAGACGGGTAATGTCAAACTGTCAGTAAGAGCGGATGATCTGAGAGATGCGTGGGTGTGGGGGGGTGAGAATGGGGGTGTCAGATCAGATAGTGTGAAACAGAGTGGTGCCCTCTAGTTGACAGAGTGCTGTGAGGCCACAGTGAGTGTGAGGGCTCATGCCATGAGAGGACGCTGGGATAGCTTCTTACATCCTCCACCAATCGGGGGGTGTAAGGCCGCAGGCTATGAGGGCGCTTCATTATTGAACTCTGTAATTCAATAAGTCTGAGTCGTCTACAACTGACAGAAGCTGCTCTTCAACACTCAAGAAACCTGAACACAAATATCTTCCAAGTTTAGTCGACTGTAGTTGACAAAACAGAGGTGTCATCTCCTGGAGCCAGACTTGACTATCAGCATAAGGTCTGATCCACGTTGTAGCCTTTTCAGGTCAAGAATCACCTACTTGGACGGGATGTCTTACCAACATGTACATTGACCAACCACAACTGAGAAAGCTCCTGCTTTAGTTGTCTCAAATAAAACTCCACCAACTTTGTCAATGTTTTTAATGGTGTTAGAATTTAGCGCAAGCCAATCAACAAACAGCTCATTAAGATCAGAAAACGTTGTAGAACATTACGAGATGTTTGCACTAGTGACAAAAAAAACATCCTCCAAATAATCTAGAGCAATAACCCAATGCAAATATCCGCTTTGCTTTTGGTATGCACACACCATAAGAATTTCCATGATAACAAAAAAGTGAAACTATTTTAAGGAATTTTTTAAAGAAAAGTTAAAATTTAAAAACATTGTCCTCATACAACTTAATCATTACTTTAAAAAAAGCGTTGTTTTAAAATGACGAATTACTATTAAATATCAAATTAGTGTAGAGTTGCACCGCATGACATCATATTTGTTGAACTAATAATAACTTGGTATTTTAAGAGACTTATTGACCTGTACAAAAAGTCAATCTCTCTAAAACATGATTTTATTGTTTTTTTTTAATGTTTTGTTGGTTGCGCCACATGACTTTGATTTCATGGCTTCTCAAACATTAAACAGTCACTTTTGGAGATTTTAATTTTTTTTCTTTCCCACTTTTTGTTAGAAACTTTAAGTTTTCATTTGCTTGGCCAAGGGGCATTGAATAAATTGTAAAATGTGACTTCTAATCATTTCTCAATGGGTGAAATCAAGTTCTGCCCTACATTTATTTATTCTCACTGAGCGTCCAATTAAACTTGTAAGGCACACCATTACAGAAATAAAATGGGTTCTGAACATCGTTTAACATTTATTTTAGGCTCTGCTCTGATGCTTCAGATAATAATGATTGTAAAATGATGTCGTGGAAGGGTTGCGGTTATTGTTGATATTTTAATGTGGTCTAATGGCACACCTGCGGCACAACAATCTCTGCTGTCCATTCTCACTTCATTTATTTCTCTTTGTTGTCCCTCTATAGGTGTTCTATCACTTTTTGTACCCCTGGGTTTCTCTCTCTATATCTCCCTTTATCTTTCTCTATTTTGTACTGCTTCAAAGTGATAATTGGTTGTGTGACCTTCTGTATTTGCGCTTGTCCTTCTGCAGACTATTACAGGTTCCAGTCAGTGTGTGCGTGTACTTCGTTATTCATCCAATATTTGGATATCTGCTTTTCACAGGACTAATTTAGCACAGTCTGTCAGCGGTAAAAAACAGGATTCTGTGTTCCTTTTTTTTCCCAAATCATTTCAAAACCTGTTCTAATAAGAAGACATTTAGCCAGCGCTTTGGACACAAGCAACTACCATGCGTTTTTTTTTATAGCAATAGGATAAAATCTAATGTTTCATTTACTATTTATAAGTTGATCACGATAATGTAATTGAGAATTGAGAAAACTGATCATATAAAAGTACTGACAAAAATTCTCCCTCAAAAAGAATCTCCCTCATTCAACAGAATCAACATACTTTCAGGTGTAAATCACATTTGTAACCACTCTAATTCACTCATCTCTTTTTAACGTTTGTCACCATCTCTTATCTTCAAACCTGTTAAACTCAAACCAAACTAAATCAGTTAAAGACACAAAAAGACGGAACTATGAAGACGAAAAACACACAGTGAGCAAAAACTAGTAGTCACGCAGACAAGTGTGTGAGGTTAACATACTGAGAGCATGAGTGATTTAAACCACAGCAAACATTAAAACGTAAACCCAAACACACGGTTAGGTACCTGATGTAAAAATCAAAATACAAACTTCTCTTCCTTGTAGGCAAAAACAAAACAAAAGGAGGGAAAGACCCAAAACATAACAGTTACTGTGCCATTCTCAACACACGTCCACTTCTCAATGACAAAATAAAACCAGGTCAAACAAACGAGTGACATAATAAAAAAAAAAAAGAAAATGCATGTGCAATTGATTGTTTCATCTACTGTTCTAACCAATTGACGATAATGATTATGATACCCGTAATAATTATTTGAGCGAAACTCATAAGAAACGTCCTTTCCACGTTTTACCCCAAAAACAAACTGAATATAAATGCGGTGTCTCTGCACAACTTTGCCTTTTTGTCATTGTCAGTGGTAATTTATGTTAAATTCTTTACTGCAGGGTTGCCAGAATTTTACAGCAAAAGACAAAAACTAGCCCAATTGCAGTCCTCTGATAACATTTTTATTTTTGGAACTAAATATCACATAATGGGGGTCACTTCAACCCGTGGCAACACTACTTTACTGTTATAAATAATTTTATGAACGTAATGTAATATCTTGTAATAGTTAAAAAAAAGCTTAATTTTCTTGAACTAAAATACAATTCAATTAGTTTTTCTTTTGGGGTAAAATATGGCTTGGACATTTGTTCAAATTTGTAAGATTAACCCCTTGCATTTAGACTTAGGACATACTTTATTTTGGCCAGATGGTGAACAAACATACACTACATTTAAGTATAACTGACACATGCCACATCATTAATTACATTTTTTCACTCACACACACATATTACAAGATCATACCTTTTTTGTTTATAGGTGAGCATTGCTTCCGAAATTGGGAATTGGTGGGAGAAATTGGCTCCAGCCAGATACTGTGAGACACGTCCAGCCACATCAATATTATCTGTAGAAATTTTGAAACAAGGCATCCATTAGGTACCAGCATCAAATCAGATAACATTGGCATGAAGTCATCTGAAGAGCCCATATTAGCAGACACGCTAACCTGAATTAGGAGCTTCTAACCTCCCGAACACGTCCCTCCATCCGGCGTCCATGAAGATGTTATTAAACTTACTGTCAAATGTTGAGATGTACTTAGCCAGTGGATGACAACCTGATCAAAAACAAAGTGCAATTTGCTCACATTAAAGAAATATCACAGAATAAAGTAGTTGTCTTTCACTTCAGACCAAAATCCTAAATAAATATATACTAAACACCAGATATGACTACAAATTGGCGCCTAACTAATCCCACCAGCTGGATGATAACTCTATTAGGAACATAATACATGTTTTAATTGAATTGTGTGAATCCTCCCAGTAAGCCGCCAAAAAACAGAAATATGAAAAATCTGTCACAAAATCTGTTTAAGTTTTTCTGACACATACATTTACTGAGGGAGGTATATATATAAAAAAGCTATAAAAACTTTTGTAATTAGCATATTATCCTATATATTTATATATATATATATACAGTACATATATAAAATAGGGCTGTCAGTTTTTCATGATGTTTGCATACATGGTGCCCATGCCCGTTATATCTGCTCAGTCTTTAAATCTGCTAATAAAAATTCTAAACAGTATCTTTCAACTACTGTGAATGTTCCTCATTTAGCTGATGAATTTTTATATCACCCTGATCCTAACTTCTCTAATTATCTTTTCTCTAAACAAGGTTTCCACCTAGGTGTCAGCTGTCTTCCTGCTCAAACTCACATCTGCCCCAATCTCCAGTCCGCTAAGACCGAACCCGAGACAGTCGATCTTCAGTTTAAAAAGGAGTTGGAAGCCAATTTTATGATTGGCCCCTTTTCCAATCCTCCTTTCAATACATTACTAATCAGCCCAATTGGTATTGCCTGCCAAAAATTGTCAGGCAAAAAACGACTCATTAGCGATCTATCGTCCCCCCATAATTCGGCCATCCCTAGCATTAACAGCCTAATCACAATCGAAGAATTCTCCCTCCACTACCACAATATTGACCAAGCAATAGCCATGATTAAAAAAGCCGGCCACGGAGCATGGCTCGCAAAGGTCATTAAAACCAAAGTCACGCCCATTCACCCCGACTTCTGGCAACGTTTCGGCATCCGCTGGCGCAAGATCTTTGACTCCGCAGTCCGCCTCACTTTTGGCTGCAAAAGTAGCTCAAAGATATTCGATAGGCTCTTTGAAGCAATTTGTTAGATTCTCACAAACAATTACTAAATTCCCTATCGCATCCACCTCTTAATCTCATGAAATTCAAATTCAAATTCAAATTTCTTACTTTCCCCCTGAAAGAGAAAGTCGACAGAATTATCCTAATAGCCTCTAACGTTTTGGCTAATCCAGACAACCAAATTGCTGACTCTCTCTCTCGTTTCTCATTTCAGAAATATTGATTCAGGATGCTGGTCCCAAATGCAGAGATGCATCCAACCCTGGTTCCTCCCTTTTCAAAATTAATATTCCCATGAACCATCTCTTAAGACCCCTCCTTGAAGCTTCCCTCGATTCTATCCTCCAAGCAGTCACCCCTAGAACCATAAAATCCTATCTATCCGCCTGGAAGATGTCCAAATCTTTTCATCTCCAATTTAACCTCCGCTTTCACAATGTTTCCCTTTGATCCATGACCTCTTTTATTTCATTTCAAAATTTAGCAAAAATGCTAATCAGTTCAATTAAAGGGTATTAAACGGAATTACATTTTCCCACAAACTTCTGTTGGGCCATCCCTTAGATCAAATTTCTAATGCCCAGACTACCCTACTACTTAAAGGCATCCAAAGTAGGTCAGTAAGCCAGTAATCTCTTCTCTCCATTCCCCACGGCCTCCCCTTGTGGATAGGTTCCCGCTTGGATCGATCATCTCTATGCTTATTTCAGAGGACTGCCCAAAAAGCAGCATTACACCCATCATCGTAGACTGCTCCTGCAAGGGATGCCGCAATGCACCCTCTGTCTTAGTAGCGAACCTCAAAAGTCGGAGCCCTTGCACCCACTGTCGTGGACGGCTCCAGCCTAGGTCTAACACCTTTTTTACACCCACATCTACATTTTCATAATACATCACATATATCTTAGCAAGAAACCCAATGTCTTCCCCAATCTTCCAGCATCCCCTAATCTCTGCTTCTTTTGGGGGGCACTCTACGTTTGGCTGCTGTCCTCAAATATCTAACTTTTTTTTGGAGGGGGGGCACGTGGGGATCAGGACCGGACACCGGGCTCTGCCAAACCCTCGCCACCTAGGCTTTGGGGTCCGCCGAACTCCCAGCCTGCTCCCAGGACAGCACGCCAAACATGCTTACAGTATTTGTTTACTAATGAGAAAGGTGGAACTCATGAAATCTAATTAATAAAAAAATTACAGGGTGCTGTGATTAAATAATCTAATTAATCACAAACTAAATAAGGCTGTGAAAATTTCCCCAAAAGATAATGTAAAGCTATTATTATGTTAAATGTTAAGGCTACAAAGGCCTAACATAAAGTATGCAACATAAAAGAAGATAATTTGAGAAATACACCAGTATTTTTTGTTTATGTATTAAAAGTCACTGGTAACCAAAACAATTTTTTTTTTTTTCATTCAGTTTTTTAATCAGTTTTCACATTTCCTTACTTTATTATGTGTAAAAAAAGTCAATCAGGTATGAAACAACATCAGGATGGGTAACCTTAAATATCTTTTTTTTTTAATAAATGAAATGATACTCTAAAGATGAAACTAACAACACCAGCAGGTGGAGTTAAATGTCTTCATGAGTTGATTTGTTCAAACGGTTGATTCCCTTAGAAATTCAGTAAAGTGCTCACTTTAGAAATGAGTCTTTGAATCACATGATTTGTTTAAAACTTGAATTCATTCAGAAACTAAACATCATTGTGTCTGTGTTCTGCTGTGACTTTATAGGTAATATATTTATTTTTAAAATTGCACAAACAAACACAATATTAACTGTTGTGTCAAATCACTTTGTGACAGTACTTTGTCACAGTACTTCTGTGATATTGCTCTTGCTGCTGGTGTTATATTGCCATGTGATACGAATATAAGACAAAAACTCATACAGGGTAATTTTTGCCCCAATATCTTGAATTTGAGCACATAACTGCATTTATGGAGTTGTTGCCCTGGATCTTATTTGTCAACAGTACACTGAATATAATATAAGAAGATGTACAGTTATGGAGGCCAGTGCGCCATATCTAATTAATATTAACACATTAAACTGACAGCCATACTAAAAATATATGAAATACACAAATAAAACAAATAAATGAATGCATCTTGAGAGATAATTTTGGAATGTGTTTCAGCTTTTTCTGCTCACCAACTGGAATGACTAGAAACCGAATGTAGCTCAACCAATCAGGCGTCTTGTTGGCGAGCTGCTCCACAAAGCAGCGAAGAACTGTGCTGAGGTAACTCTGATCGCCTGCCACTGCCACTTTAATGGTGGGTGGTGTCTGTGCGTTACAGTTGCAGCTGACACAATGACAAACATCAGAGATGCAAAAAATCATACTTAAGTCTTTACAAAAATACCCACTCAATTTATTGTCTCATTTATAAAGCATGCTAGGATTTATTTGTGTAGTCTGTGGGCACAGTGAGGCTTACAATCGTTGAATCCTGGTGACGATGGTGTTGAAGGCGGCATGAACGTCTGCGGGGGAGACGGTGGACACAATAGGCTGCTTGTGCTCCTGAAGAATCTCATTCAAATACTGCCACCCGAAACAGAGTTTACAGTTCAAAATGCTAAAGAGGCAGTATGAATGAAATCAAGTTATGAGGACTGTGGTGTACGTAAAGGCTATCCCCAAAGGACAGATGTCCAAATAAATCCAAATAGACAAGTGATAAAAATAGTTAGTACGCCCAGGTTAATGTGTCAGTCCTATTACCATCTCTTATTAAAATAATGTACTATTATGGGGTTATTTTTGTGTCTTTATTATTCAAACAAAAATACTGTGTTTGAGAGTAAAACTAAATATTTTCTTAAAGTCTTCTTAAATCTAAAAAAAAAGGAAATTGATAACAAAAGTCTTTGCAGTGCATGTACTTTTCTTTACAATCTTTATTTTTCTTTGCACACTTCAAACACTTTTCATCGCGAAACCACAAGTTTTGCTCTCCTTTCTGCTTTCTTTTTTTGCGAGTCTAAAATTTTTGTTTGCGAGTTAAAAAGTTTTGCTTGCGAGTAAGCTGCATCTCAGTGGGCGGTGTCTACCTACCAGGACTAAAAGGCCTTTTTCTATTGGTCACTCTCGATTGAAGTGACCACGCCCACTACGTTTTGCCGGCGCCAGGAGCGAGCGAGGTTCAGCCATGGCGAACAACGGCGTAGTTGAATACCGTTGAATAAAGGGGCACGAGATGACTCAGATGACGATTATAATCAAGGTAAAGACCATTATAACATGCAAGACTCGTACAGTAGCGGTATTAACATTATCGGACATGGCATCTGTTTTACTCTCAAACACAGTATTTTTGTTTGAATAATAAAGACATAAAAATAACTCCATAGGTTACTCAAATGATTATCAATTCATAAAGATATGACATCAAAAGATGTTTATCATATTGCATGGCTTGTAATATAATACATTTTGATGTTATCATCACAAAATCTGCTCTATCTATGGCACTTCTAAATATGGTAAACTCGCTTGGCAGCACACCCGGTACAGATTTAAAATGTATTTCAAGACCTCAGGGTTCACATACATTATACATGATATATAAAACAAATTAATGTAAAGGCAGAAACAAAACATACACAATTAGAAATGCAGCAAAGTAAAAAATGTAAAATAAATAAATAAATAAAATATTTTAAAAAGTGTGCAAATATGTTTATAATTGTATTTTAGTTTCAGATGTTTTTTTTTTTATTTTTACCTTGCAGTAGTTAATTTTCCATATATATATACACGTTTAGAATAAATTGTAAGGATTTGCTGTAAACAAATCTTATTTTAGCAAACAGTTAAGAAACAGTTCTGCTTCATATATTTATGACATTCATGATTTATCCAGGGTTCTTTGGTGAGAAACGCAAAAGAAAAAACAAACAAAATTTCCTTTAAATATAAATCACCACTAATTAATAATGTTTTAATTTCTTTAAAACCACCCCCCCACAAACTTAAATAGCAGTCTATAGTAATGCCTTCTACGCAGCATAACAAAGACCAATCAGAAGAAGAACCATTCAGAATGCATCATGCAAATAATATATTGATATCATCACAGCTCACTTTGAATGCCAAATATTCTTAATTTTTATTTTTTAATTGTTCTAAGTATAAAGCTTCTAAACAGCAGACACGCACACCTGAAACTGGAATAATCTGGAGAATAATGTTGAATGCGTATTAAATATTAGTTTTGGTTTAGTTCTAGTGCACTGTGGTCATGTGATCACGTGAGGGCGAGACACTGCAGAGAACGTGCAGCTCAAATGAAGTGTAACACATCAGAGATGCAGACAAACCTGCTGCTAAACACACACACACAGTGTTGCAGTGATGTAATTTGTAGTGAAATCACATTAGCGTGTGTGTGTGTGTGTGATGGGCGCCGTATACAGAACATCTGTTACTGACACACAGCATTTGATTGATGCCTCTGCTTGTGTGTGAGTGCATGTAAACAGTGAAGATGTGCTCATCGACACAGTACTGTATGTAAAGCACAGTGATGTCAGATCATTAGAGCTTCATTTCACACTTTCTGCCCAATGCTTTTGTCTTGTTCTCGAGTGTTAACATACTGTAATTGTGTGCAGAGCGTATGGAAACTTTACATTTGTGATCTGGTTTCATACAGTCCTTCACTTTTAGTGCATTATAAACCTTTTACAAGCAGAGAAACCGATTAGCATCGGGGTTTGTTCGACAGCAGTGGAACAGTGATTTTGTGTGTTTTAGTCTTGAATGAGGTGATGTGCTCACCATGCATGTTGTTTTTCATCGACTGCAGACAGGAATGAACACATGAGGGCACTTACTAGGCGTCAGAGAGTGCTGCGAGTCTATTGATTTTAATGCTGCAAGTATGTAGAGGATTTCAAATTGAATCGACACAAAAAAATGGAATCTTGCACATTCTTTTCCATCCAACACCATGTTTAAAAAAAATTGGAGTCAGTAAGATTTATCTTACTTTAGTCTCTAGGCTGCGTTTATGAGATCCAATATACGGTAAAAACTGTAAACTTTTTGCTATGTAATGTGTTTTCTGTTTGAATGTTATGTATTTATTCCTTGATCAAAGCTGTATTTTCAGCATCATTACTCCAGTCTTTAGTGTCGCATGATCCTTATAGATTTAAATCTAATGCAGGGTTACTAAATAGTTTAAATTTATTTCAAAAGAAAACAATTTTATTACATTTGAAAGATAAAGTATTGTTACAGTGTAAAGCCCGTTAATGATGATAAAGATAACGATATAGTTTTGAAAATCGTTCTCAATGTCAAAGAATAGCAGTGTCCACACCACAACTATAATGATAAAGGCACAGAGAAACTATATCATTGGAATCATTTTCAAAACGTTGACAGCCAATCAATCCTGCTATCACCTGCTTGAGGATTTTAATTGGCACAGACGTTTGAGTGTGTTATAATAAACAGAGGATATCGTTCACTGGTGTGGATGCAAACATAGCTAGAATGTCATTATAAATGGTAGCAACATGTTAGGTTTTACAGGTAACTTAAATTTACAGTTAAATACCGTAATATAATTTACTGAATAAACTTTAATATACAAACCTTTCAAGAACTTAAAGCTGTTTCGTAGCTGTATTATTTATATATTTGTTCTATATTATTTATATTTTTAATTCTCGTCATTATACATAACCATTACTCTGTTGTTCTATTTGATAATGTTCAGTGCTTTGCTACAATCTGTATTGTTAAAAGCGCTATATAAATA
>JAUCMT010000053.1:11000978-11012038 GCA_032357475.1 Enteromius thamalakanensis | reverse complement strand
TACTTTACATTCTATCAGAGTTTCATATCTTTAGCGTTGTCCCTTGAAAAGATATAATAAAATATTCACAAAAATGTAAGGGGGTGTCCTCACTTTTGTGAGATACTGTATAAATATATTTGATATACAGTATAAACGTAGCATATTTTTCTGAAATATATACACATGCATGTGTGTATTTATATACACACAATAAATACACACAGCACACACATACACTTTATTTTTTTATAAAAAAACATTTATTTAAACGAAAACCTTTATTTTTGATGTGATTAATTGCGATTAATCGCTTGATAGCACTGCTGTCGGTAAATGTATGACATGTGAAAGTTTGCATCTGCATTACCACCAGTTTAATCACATTCAAATTTGTATCGCTCTGTTTATGCATTAAACATTCGTCCTCTGTAGTTAAAGAAACACCCAGATGTGAGAGCATCTGCTATGACTAATAATAAATTCAACAGCGCTAACTGTATCTGAGGGGACTGTTCAGAGAGTAACCGAGAGAGGTTGAAACGGAGAACAGATGGAAAAAGAAAACAGGAAGGCAAGAATAGAAGGTCACGTGTGTTACCTAGGCGACATGAGAGTCTGCGACTCAGCCTTGCAGAGTTTGCCCACCGTTCCTGCTAATTTCTCCGTGCTCACGTCCCAGCTAATGTTGGCGTCACATGTCGCCTCGTCCTCCACCAGCTCCTGCGTGGAGAGATAAACATCAGGCGGGAACATGTATCACTCTCTTCAAGGGCTCGCGCGGCCGTGAAAATTGTCATGTTGCCGTGGCGACGGCCACTTAGCCACAAAGCAGAATTGCGGTGTGGATGTGTCTGAAAGAGTGTGTGTGTGACTTCAACACACTAGATACTGTTAGGACTTATTAAGTGTGCGACACAGACCACAGCCTTGAATTATCAGCAGTCAGCACGCAAAACCAGAAAAACAGGACAGCCCTTGTGAAAGACGCATAGAGCATCTTTTACTAATGAGAAAACGGATTTTTAAATGTGACGGGCGAATATTGGCGAAAAACTTGACACCACGATGCTAGGGTGTTCTGAGTGGTTGCTAGGGTGTGCCAAATGGTTGCTAAGTGGGTGCCAAATCTACTTTTTACTGTCATCCATCCTCCCTTCACAGCTATGACACTAGCCAATAAGAGCATAGAAGCATACAAGCTTTCTTGGATGCCGAAACCAAAGAGAGACAATGGAATTAGCCCTGATTCCAGTAATCCAGTCCAAACCTAGTTGACTTCATGCAATCCAGATTTGCCATTGGCAGATTATCTTTCTTTTTGAGCATTTCTTATGACAATACCACAATGCTAGCTATTGTTAATTTACGAATGTCCCTACCTGTTTAGTTACTCTCTTCGTTAAAGACGACAAGCAAAGAGAGATGATGTAGAACTGTGTAGTCTGACATGTTCCTGTTTCACGACATGACAAGATTGTAGAGTCTAAATTGTGCTGTGTCATAACTGTAAATATGTCATAAATTTGTTTATGAGATGCTTAATAGATTAGGTCAAACGTGTCCATCAGACAGCAGAATTGCTTAAAAAATGCATTACGAAGAATGTAAATAATGACCTATAGGCCTATAATTCTATCCCAATCACACAGAATAACCTAAGATGTACCCTACTGCTCAACATTTTAAAGTCCCATGTGGATGCACTGTCTCTCTCTCCTCCCATCTCTCTAAAAGTGCCTCATTAGGGCTGTTATTGTGGTGATGCTGGGTAGTAAACACATTTAAACACTCACACACTGTTACTCTTCACTTTAAATAGATGCAAACTGATAGGCACCGAGAGAACCAATAGTAATCAACAGAAGAAAGAAAAGTATAAAACTCTACATCTGAACAGTAATCAATATTCCACAGTAGTTTAGAGAGCCAGACTGTAAAAATTGCTGTATGTTACGTTTTATAGAAATGCAGAAATTGTGACTGACCCCAGCTGCCGAGTCCACCGCTGTAGGGTCATCCGGATATCTGCCACCCACAGCCCTGTTCGTATCCACTGTTAACAGATCGACACCCTGAAAACACACACACATAGAAACAAAGCACAATAGTGAACATGGGCTTCACGCATTTCCTCCAGCCCCTTCTGAAAGAGAAGTAGACTAGCAAACTTTTAACATTTTATTTTAATATATTTTATGAGAACTTAAGTGTCAACTGAATGCAATGTTTTCTGGCACTTCACCACATTTAATTGCAATTAAATTAAATGGATTATACACACTTCTATATAGTAATCTTAATATGTAATTTCTCTGTAACAATCTTAACTCTAATTTCATAATTACTTTTATTGACTGCTGCTGATTGTACTGACAAACTTGTACGGTAAACCACAATATAATTTCAGCCTAAAATATTCTTTGTCATTTCTATGCAAAACTGTATGATTTTAAAAATATTTTTATTACACATTTGTGAAAATGATGTTGCAGTTTAGTACATTTAAATTATATTAATGCTGAAATCACATTCAGATGTTTTACATGTACACCTTAGAATAAGTGTGCTTCTTTAAAGATTATTAAAACAATGATTTTTAAAGTGTAAAGTTATTAAAGAAAATAGTCATTAAAAATTTACTTTCTTTAAGTCCACATAAGTGGCCTTTTATATCACTAATATTACATGTGAAAATATATACTCTGAAGAGTTGAAGTACATTACAACTGCACATTCAATGCAACTAAGTGCGCTTCTTTTCTACAAGGGTAGGGATGCAATGACGAATTTCAAAAAATGAACCAAATAGAGAAGCTCTAAAATCAATCACAACACTACAAGCTTAGATTTAATGCCAAAAGTACTTGAAAATGAGAGAGAGAGAAACAAGACTGTGTACTTTATTTTATAGGGGACTGAATTTCTCATTACATGAATGATTGTTAATGACATCACAAAATCAAAAAGGACAATATATTAAATAGGTATAAAATACCATACATTTGCAGTTGTGTATATTTACAATTATACAACATTACAATCAAGTTTGAGAATGTACAGAATCAGTATAATTTGCAATATTTGATGGTAATTGTTCTGCTTCGATGGTATTAGCATTTTTTTACACATTTATAATGAATTTGAATAAGTGATGCAAAATATTTTCACAGATATCCGATATACCGATATTTTTCAACTAATTTTGGCCGATACCGATACATTTCCTTTTATTTGAAAACAACATCAAGTGTCTCCTGCGCAGAAATTATAAGCAAATAATAATAAAAAAAAATATTTACTTATTTGTTAGAATTAAATTAACAATAATAAAGTTTTCTTGACAGCACTTTGAGGATATTTTAGTTTGATTTAATTAGAAGTAGGCCAAAAAGCGCCCTCTATCATATTAAAATCGAATGGGCATTAGGAGTCAGGGGAGACTACTTCTGCATGTGCTATTACTGTATTCATACCGACTTGTGGCTTTTACAAAAGAAGAGATATCATCAGTTAACAACTTTGTTTTCTAGGTCTATATGTGATGTTTTATACATTATAATAAAAACTATTCCCTCTGTAGAGATAATGGAATTACAATATTTTCTGACAAATTCAATATGTATTTACTACATATTTTCTCAAATCTGATTAATGAGAGAAACTGGTCTATAAGATTTTGACCTGTCCTGTGTCAGATGAGTTTGACTTGACTTGCTTAGATTTATAAAGAAATAGTGAAAATTTATATTAGATGTACAATATATAACCAACATTGGCATGTTCTGTGTTTGTCTTTGTTTAGGCAGAATAATACTGATAACACAAGCATTCAAAATGTCAGACTTACAATGGAGCTCGGATCTCTCGGTTGGCTTTTTTGACTGTGCAAACTGCCGATCTCCGTCTGTGAGCTGGAGTGAGACATTCCCTCAAAGAACGGCCTTGAGTGGAAAACATACACATCTTATGAATATAAAAACAGTCTTAAGAGCTGAATTTCATGGTCAGCGATATAGTATCAGTAAAGTTTGCCTGAGTGTTCTTTAAGAGGCATTTACACAGGTGGCGATTTGCAAAGACAAAGCAACTGGAAGTTATTCGAAAAAAAAAATAAAAAAAAGTGATGCTGGTGAGGTTTAAGCATTAAAAATGTTCGTCATTCCTATACAAACACTTTCTCCTACATAAAAATTAGTTTTAACAGAAAAAAGTCTACTGAATTCTGAATATCTGTCAAAAATTTTCTTGCATGAAAGTAGCAACTTTGTTAAACAAACTAGTTCTTCTTGTTCAGAAGTCTTCTTTATAACAGCCAGGGAATTTTGCATGACTTTATTTCCCCGTGGACTGACAAAAAGCAAGAAATTGCTTTAAGCCAACCAATCAGATGTGATTTTGAAAATGGCTTGCAAGTTTTTTGTGTAATATGCATCAGACTAGAGCTATGACTCATGGCTCTTACTTTAATTTGGGTTTGGGAGTGCTGAGAAGACTCTCGTTGTCCTCCATCTCTGGTCCACTGTCGCTCTGGTTATAAACCTCCAGACTATCATACAGAAGATCCAAATCTTCAACCTCCTGCGTCTGATCAACTGGGTCTGAGTCCAACACCTTTTTGAGCCAGCAAAATATAAATGAAATGCAGACATGTATGTAACGTGAGTAAATTGAATAGGACAAGTTCAAAAAAACGACTTCAACAAATTTGCCCCAAATGTGTTCCGAAGATAATCATTGCCATACTTAAAATAAAAATAAATTATATTAAAATTGCATTATATGATTCCATCTTTAATTTATGCCAATCAAAAACATTATAGTATGTCACATTACAGTTGTGACTTGAGCATGATTTGCCCATTTTAAAAGCCAACATGTACTGAAAAACCATTTATTCAGAGCAATCTTTTTTAGCCAACATTTTAACAGGACAGTACGATCACCAGTAATGACCCATTCATATAATGCATCTCCTCGGGCAGCTGAGCCGAAAAGACAGAAAGTCCATTGTGTTAAAGTAAACAAAAGACAGAAAGAGGATAAGAGATGGTCTGAAAGTACAGGGGGCATATGAATGATCATCCTTATAATGAGAATTTAAAAGAATTTATGCTATTGTACTTTCTTTCCAAGATAATTAAATAAACAAATATTAATCTTCCATCCTGGATCCATCCTTTTTAAGTGAACACTGACTTAAAATGTGTCAGCACTCAAACAGACTTTGTTAGTCTTGTTCTGCTCCAACTAAAAAAGCATAGCACTAACTTGGCCAAGACAGAAGATCAGCTAACCCTACACAGATCAGCAGCACAACACAATAGCTATTGCACTGACAAGCCCGTGTTGGCAATGCTACACATGGGAACAGCCTGCCAATGCCCAACTGTGTCATCACCCTGAATCAGGAAGTTGCTGGACTGATTGCCAAATAAATCTGGATCATTTCCTGTAGGGTTTGGATAACAAAATGTGGCAGCCAATGCAAGAGGACGAGGAACTCAAAGCGTCAAACCGCTATCAACTAACAAGCTTAGACTCTAACAATGAGACCACAAAGCTACTTAAATCTTGCCCGTAGGCTCTAGAAAAATGTACAACCTTAAGTCATGACCCCATAACATGTCCTCACAGAGCAAAGCAGTAAGTTTAGTTTTAGAAGCGATATACATCATATCTTACACTGCAAAAATCAAAGCTCCTCTCACATTTCAGCAACTAGATCAATCATTGCCAAGACTCAGGGCTGTTTTTATAAAGGTTGAATTTCATGGCTGAAGTGATTTTGTGATTACAAAGCACAGGACCGCAAAATACAGAGTGGAGAGTGCAGAGCTTCAGGCAAAAATATATTTCTCTCTGTTATAACGAAAGACAAAGACAATTCTCACCTCATCCGATACTTTGAATCTCTTCAGCAGAGCGACAAACTTCTGCTTGAAATTGGGTTGCTATAAAGAAATTGAGAGAATATGTCATCAAGGACTTGCAAGTTGCAACTGTTCCATGCAATACATGTTATAATCACAGAAACAAAACATTTTTGTTGTGCGTTTTAATTGAGACAGTAAAGTAGATAAAGGGGAAAAAAACTAAGCTAAAATGGAAAAAAAATTGCATAGACCATTTTTGGTCCAAGTTCTTATTAAGCATCTTTAAAGGGTTAGTTCACACAAAAATTTAAATTCTGTTATGAATTACTCACCCTCATATCATTCCAAACCCATAAGATCTTCCTTTGTCTTCAGAAAACAAATTAAGATAGTTTTGAAGATATCAGAGAACCGTCAGACCCTCCATAGACAGCAATACAACTGAAATGATCCTAAGTCCAGACATGTAGTAAAAACATCAGTAAAACAGTCCATGTGACATCAGTGGCTTAACTTCAGTTTTTTGATGCTAGGAGAATACCTCTTTTTTTGCGAAGAAAACAAAAATAATATAATTTAACTCTACAATTTTTCTCCTCTGACTTACGTCTTCCACCATTTTAGAGTATCACAATGCAACAGATTCGCAAGCTTCAACTTATTTGATGTAATCATCCTTGTTTAGATTGTGATACTCTTTAAAATAGTGGAAGACGCAAGTCACAGGAGGAGAATGAGTGGAGGTGAGTTATCTTTACGCTAAAAAAGTATTCTTGTAGCATCGCAAAAGAGAAGTTGAACTGCTGACTGCTTTACCAATGTTTTTACTACGTTTCTGGGATAATTTCAGTATTGGTGTTTATGGAGGGTCGGATAATTTCATCAAAAATATCTTAATTTGTGTTCTGAAGATGAAGGTCTTACGAGTTTAAAACGTTAAAAATTGTTCGGTAAAAAAATGTATGTTGTATTGCTAAATAATCTTGCTGCTATGAAGGGATAACATTGCTGGAATGGTTAATGTTATGTAAGGAGTACAGTTAAAGTCAGCAGTGTAATTATAGATGCAACTACAGAAATTAATTATAGATCTTATTAAGAGTTAGTGCACTGTATCATATAATTAAGTTGAAATGTTAGTGCACAATATACACTTTAAAATACACCTTAAAATGTGCTTCAGATAATTGCAAGAACATCTATATTAGTGTCACTTGTGTTTACACATTGATCCTGGGTTAACATTTGTTTTCCTGATGTGTTCCTGATGGTGAGCTTAGCTTAAGAGGATTAGAACATCCTTCTATGACCTTCTGTGAACCAGATAACACTGAACCAAACAGCACCTTTAGGACACAAAGCCAATTTATCTATGTTTCTATCAGGTAGCTGCTTGAATCAAGACAATTAATCTATGATAACAAACTGGGTCATCTAACTGTTTTGCTGTGACAACGTCTGCATGCAAAAACAAATAGAGAATAGGGTGGGTTATATTACAATGACATATAGTATAATACAATTTAACCATATCAATTATTGGCACTGTTATCATATTAGCTGGCAAAACTGTTTTCTCTGGTATACAAAGATGTTTTACAAATGAGGTTCTCCAGGGCTCGATTGTGGGTCCTATTATTTTCTGCAAGTAATCGATCTTTGTTACCGATCCCCCATGATAAATGCAGAGAGAGTATATCTGTACATACCCGGGTCATAGATGTGGTCCTAATCATTTTCCTTCTAGATTTTTTCGGCTTCCTCTGAACATCATCATCCTCATCATAAAGTTCCTAAAACAGAATTTCAAGAAGTTTTATTTATGCTTTTGATAGGTAGAGATACTTTTCTAAAACTAAAATAAATTTTAATTAAATTAACCACACAGTGCAGAAACCAGCTACTTAACCACTAACTAGACACAGTCCAGTATAATCAGCACAGTGGATGGAATTCTTGTTTAGGTAAATTCTCCCAATACTGTATTGATTTAAACTGAACCGATATGCTGAAAATTAAAGGCAGTAAGACCAACTATACTGACAGACTACATTCAATCAGAGAACTATATAAAATGTACTTTATTTGAAATGTCATTTTTTAGAGCAAGATTTATAAAAGACATGTTGGCGAGAACTCCTGACCTGGCCTTGAACAGCGTCATCACTCGCCTCTTGCTCTGAGGAATAGCTATCATCGTCATCTTCAGAATAGTTATCCATATCTGGAGAACGGTCTAAAAGAGAGAGACATTTAATGACCCCGTGTTACTTGACATTTTGATGCAGCAATGGCCTTAGGCATACAGTAACATCTCAAAAAATCTCAAAGCATTAAAATGATTTCATTGCTCCAATTTGAGAACACTTGATTTGCTGAAGCAACTTTCCCTTTAATGGAACCACAGCATCAGTCACTTTTTCTTCGTGTGGGCTGTGAGATGATGGATGGGAGGATGTTTTGTGGTAGACTTTGTTTCCGGGGGACTTTTTAATCTTTATTGCATTTTAATGCACTCAAACTGCCCATTAGCATCTTTAAGTCAATGTAATGACTATACATAAACAAAAACCCATTCACTGATGGGTTATTATGGTTTGTACAGTCAAGGAATTGCAAGTACAACTGGGTATATTGGGTGGTTTGATGGAGTGGTTAAAGATTTTGCCAGTATGTGTTTCCCTCCCTGCTATTTAGATGTTGTTACAAAAGTCCATTGTCTCATTAATACTATATCCATGTATGAAGCACAGCCTAATTTGATTCATAATTGTTTGAATTCCTATTGAAATTATTGGACTGCCCACAAAAATTCACCAAACAACAGTTCCGTCAAGAAAACTCTGTGAGAGTTTAGTATTGTAATATACATGCCAATGGTAATGTAATAATGGTTATTTTCTATTTAAATATACTAATTAATTTGTGTGAATCACCTGAAGCTTTGGCCTTAGTCTCTGGCTGACCACTGCCATCTTCTGGGTCAATAGGTTGACTCGACAGTGAATAAACACTCAGTTCTGCTGCACGCACCGGTGCTTCCTTCACGTTACTATGGAGACCTAAAATCTGGCCTCCATCTGTCGGGTGCTGCATCACCTTTAAACATAAACACTCAGAAATAAGTAACACATGGACAAAAGAGTCCGAATTCTCCAGCACATGACCTCCCATCTGAAAGCTTCAGCTTTTTGTCAATTCAAGGTTTCATTCTCAATCGACCTCTAGGACAGATTAATTATTCCCTACGTTCAGAGTTTTCTGTTGAGTCTTTATTGAATATGATTATCACCGGAATCTCTGCAAAAAGGAATTTGGAATTTGCGGGGGTGAAACTGCCAAGATTAATTGCAGGCATTTTCAGAAAGCTAAATAGCTGAATAATGTGCGACAGTAGGTCCACGCTCACATAAAAGCCCCCAACACTTCTATACACTAGACCTTTTTGAGAATAATTGTCTCGAAACAAAAGAACAAGACATATTAGTAATTTAGGGTTTCTAATTATTATTAATATGAGATACCCCAAATGGAAAAACTCTTACAATTACAAAAGTACTGCACTTATTCCATATTTTTAGCAAGAAATATCTACATTTTAAAAAAATCATATTTCCACTCTGAGTTTTAAAACTGCTACTTTCTTAAACTTCGCAATCGCTGCTTTGTTGCTACATTTGGTAAATTACATTGGTAATAACAAAGTTGTCTTTTAGTACCACAACACTGTAATGAATTACTTTTATTATTACTTTCCTCAACATTGGCGGCAGCAACAGCCGATCCATCAATATGATATCAATGCATATGGCTCCTTTAATGTGTGATGTGAGAGAACAAGAATTGACATATTGAGATTACACGAAAGCTGTGAGTATGAGCTGCTTTGCTGGAGAAGGGTGAAATAAAGAGGTCACAGTCAGTCTGGCAGAAGCTTTAATGAACTGGACACCAGGCATTAGTGATTGATTTACCCTTACCTCAGCCATATTAATAACACCAACGGCCAGCGTCTTGTAGCCCAAAATAGTTCTGTTTTTATAGCGTTTCCTCCTTTGAAGCATGATCTGCAGCCGGTTGGCATCTCTCTTCAGGAAATGTGGGTACTGAAGAAAGGAAGTACAACAGTACAGTGATTTGAGCGTATTGTTGCTTGAGATTACATCATTTTTATCAGCAACATTGTGACATTGTTAGCACGCACTCTTTATTTGATGAAATCTTCACTTCATACTTCCTGTCAAAACAACTCCTAAAGTGTCAACTAGAAATGCTGGATATCTGACCCAAACTGAGGAAAAACATAAAGGGTTCTCAGAAGAAACAAAGGGTAATGAAGTAAATAATCCATGCAAAGAGTACTAAAACCCTGAAACATTAAAGCTTTTAGAGTAAATTCAATTAGTTTTAAGTTACTGATATATTCTCACACACTTTAAATTTGCAACTAAATATGGATGGGTAGTAAAAAAAGAAAATATCACAATATTTAGAAATTGTATACAAAATGCTTTATCTTACATTGTACAAAATAAATAAATAAAAATAAGTAAATAAATAAATATGTTTCCAAAGTAAAGGTTATCGTACCCCTCATTGGATTAGATTTTTTTTTAATTAAGTTTAGAGTAATTTTATTGCAACTTAATTCCTGCATACTTTTCCCCCCGTAAATGTTAGCATTTTTAGTTACAAAGAGAATTACAAGTAAACACAAGTAAATAATGTCAGATTAGACATTTTTGGGGGAACTGTTTCCTTCTAACCCTATTTAGATGGGACTACACTGAAAAACAACATGTATGTTTAAATAACGTGTGTACTGTGTATATTTATTATGTACATATATGTATATTTGTATAATGTAAATATGTGTGAATGTATATTTATTATGTTTATAAACACACACATGCATGCATATATTTAAAAATAATATGCTATATTTATATATTAAATAATTTATATAAATAAAATAAATAAATAAATATACACACACATATATTATGTTAACAAAAACCTATTTTGGGTGTGATTAATTGCGGTCATTTGACAGCACTACTTTTCTTACATTGCTGTTTTTTCTAAGCAGGTCAGAGAAAGAAGTAAATCTTAACTAAGTATATTAATATTTAATCTTATTTCAATTGATGTATTAATATCATATTCATAGACTGAACTCTGTTTTCTTCCCTAAAATATTAAAAT
>JAUCMT010000053.1:10970307-10989373 GCA_032357475.1 Enteromius thamalakanensis | reverse complement strand
GAATTAAACTTTATTTATCAAATGCAGAGACAGTCTCTGTAGTCAAGACGGCGATTATCACTGAAAATCAGGTGTCCCCAACTAAGCCAGAGGCGACAGCCGCAAGGAACCAAAACCCCATCCATGAGAGAATGGGGGAAAAAACCTTGGGAGAACCAGGCTCAGTTGGGTCCCGTTCTCCTCTGGCTGGACGCCCAGCACCTAATTTCCAATTCAATGACAGACAGCAGGAATATTAAACTGCTGTCACTTTAAGAGCTGCCCAGGTTTAATATACAGTTACAATATCAAGGACATCACCCAGATTTCCACAAAGTGACCCCTTTAACTGGATGTGCAACTCTATTTGTAGTCCCATCAACCTCTACTGTTCTTCATTCATGGCTCTGATGGACAGCAGGGAGAGAAACGTTTATGATGTGTCAGCTCAAAACACAACCACCCGACTTAAGCTATTCAGCACCGGCCATTGAAAGGCCCTGTGGCATGAAAAGCCCCTGGAATGGCCCAAACATTCCATGCCAGAGATCATGAGAAAAAGCACAAACAGAGGCGCATTCACTGTTCTGGCACAGTCTCTCAGGATCCAGTGTCAGTCTTACATAAGATCCTGACCACGGCTGCTGATCCAGCATCTCCTCAGGACAACATCCCAGTCAGAACTCTGGCCAGTCCCACCAGCCGCAAAAACAATGGGAGTAATCACCTCTGACCCCAAACAAGATGATAAATTATGATTGCACAACATGTCAGAGCATGGTCACTACCTGCCAAGCCACATCTCCAGCCTCCTTCATTTCATTAAAGTTCCTGATATACTTACAGCAAACTTTTTACAGCAAGGACGTCCAATCCTGGTCTTGGACATCAGACATCTCGCAGAGTTTAGCTCCAACACATTTGACTAGAAGTTTCTAGTAAAGACCTTGATTAACTGGATTAAACTCTGTGGGACAGTGACCCTCTAGGGGCAGGTCTGGACACCCATGTTTTAGGGATAGAAAGAAGTTCGAAATACCTATAATAACAGTGATGTAGGTTTATTTACACCGGCTCTGCAATTCAGCCCTCGTCAAATCAAGCCACTTTATACAGTAGAATGCTTAGAAGCAAGTACCTCTACAGTATTAAACAAGAAACATATATAGGTGTTCTAAAACTTTGGCTCAGAGTCACAGGTTATTGACTCTCAGGGTTATTTGTAGATTCTGGGTTAGTTCCCAAATTATTACCTAGTTATTACTACAATAAATACATAACATGTTAATGAGGAACAGGACTGTAAAATAAAGTGCTACCTATTTAACTCTTATTCAACTTCATAGTAATATTGCACACAAACTGTAAAATTTACACTTGATGAGAGATGGTAAAAGTGACCTACACATGTCCTCATTTAATCTGGGTCACTGAGGGTCAAAGCAACCCAATTTAGAGGCGCTGCAGAGCCACATTATCCAGTGTGAAGACGCCTTTAGCCTTCGGTCTGGGTTTCATTTTCTGTGTTCGGGGAGGATGTGCTAATCTCAGACTCTTGGCATGAACGGAAACAGGTTGCTCCCTAATGATTCCCTACTGTAAGAAGCTTAACAGAGATGGTGTTGCCCATGGCACACAGGGCCAGACAGCACACACTGACTTCAATCACCATCACACACACACGCTGCAATGATAGTATTACGAAATGCTCTGACATATTCCCACAGCGAACAGAGGATTGTGGGGAGATTGTTGTGCTTGTAAATCTGTCGTGATAAATAGCCTGCTTAGTCTTAAAATGCGGTCCGATCAAGTATTAGTCTGTACCTGTCCAAAACAACAAAGCCCGTTTCCAGAGGGAGGAGTGTGTGTGTGTGTGTGTGTGTGTGTGTTTTGATCTGTTCTGTCTAAGACCCTGATTATGACTGTAATCTCGGCACACCTTAAGGTCACGCATGTGAAAAATTCAGATTGAGGCATATACGGCTACAAACACAAATCTGTATCTGCCGTCAAAACACCTTGTTCCTCTGTTTGTGCATGTTATGCCACAGGATGTGAATTATGCAATCGTAAAGTGTGGGCTGAAGGTTTTGTGTATTGCAGGGGGCGCGAGTTTCCTTGAAAGGTATTATTTTAAACGATGCAGAGCCTAATTTCTGAAACATGAGCAAATGAATTTCAGTGTAAAGCCTTTGTAAACCGTTCTTATAAAAACGAATAAAAAATATCCATAAACATGAGCTTATCGACAAAATGTGATATGTAATGCAGAGTGACTTAAGACCCCGAATCCCCACTGTGACAAGAAATTATGGCTTGGTGATGTTTACGAACAAATTATTTTGCTATATTCTTAAAAAATAAAAGTTCTTTATTGGGATCTATGGTTCCATGAAGAACATTTCATATCCATAGAATCTTTCCATTCTATACAAAAGGTTTTAAAAATGGTTCTTTATTAAAATGGTTTGTTCACTGAAAGGTTCTTTGAAAAACTATTTCGGGTTCATCAAAGAACTTTAAACAAACTCAGGATCGCTTCACAGCAAACTAAACTACCATTTGTCTAAAAATTTGCAACATTTTTTTCAACCTCACAACTGCAAACTGGTATTTAATAAAAATTCTGACTTCTCTTACTTGACCAACATAACGTCATCTAAAAACATTTGGTTTCCGAAGAAAAATCCCATTGTTTTTTCCATATAGGTGAAGTGATTTTTATTCATGGCTTATAAATCCTTAAAGACAAGACCATCTGTAAACTGTGACGTTGCTCAAAGACTGTGTATTCTTCTACTGAAGCCATTAGTGGAAATCCTAGTGAAAAAAAAAACATTACCCAAGATTCTACAGAGGATCTTTCTAAATCAGAGATTTGAAGCAAGCAAATCACATCAAAACAACACTCTATTGTGCACTAATGACATACTCAGCATCTTTGAATCCATAGTTTTATATTTATGAATAATAATAATCATTCACGGTGATATATGGGATAGTAGTTAAACCATTAAAACTAATGGTATTTATATAGACATCATAAATATACACAGTACACACACAAATACAAGTCTTGTACCTTTGCTTACTGTCCATTTTTTCAATACTATTTTGTTTTTAAATCAAAGTTTGTGGTGTTTTGCTTTGCCTCATAGTTGGCAATTAACACCTTAATAAATATGAGAAAATAAATTTCAGGAACCAAGGCTGTTGAAATGCAGTCTATGACACCAGGACTGACCTTCAAACAGCAACTCAAGGTTGTGTCTTTTCCCAAAACGAGTGAATGGCTGTAATTAGCAGTGATTTTCAGTGCTGCCTCGGGTTGTAACGTTAAAGGAAATCACATTGGCAGAACAGAAGCCCAGCACCAATAATGACAAGGACTAATCAATAAACTTTGTTAGAACCTGAAGCTGGGACATCCTAAACCTAAATCCTTCTATTCACAGACAAAACCAACTCAATTTCTCTGGTTTATATTGTAATAAAGAAACTATACTGCCAGCTGACAAAAAAAAAGCAATTTTAAAGAGAGTCATTGCTAGTTTTGTATTTAGGGAAACTATCCTTCATTTTAACAATACTGTAAAAAAAACATACATAAAATTTACTGTAAAAAAACGGCAGCTGTGGTTGCCAGAATAAAACCGTGAAAAATATTGTAACAATATTTTATATTAAATTTACAGTTAAATACCGTAATTTCTAATAATGAACCATAATAACTGATATAATGTTAATATACCAACCTATTAAATTAGTGATATCTATTTCGTATCTTTTAAATATAATGATACCTACCATCTGTCATCACTGGTTCACCCATAATGTTATGAATATACAAGATTAAACGAGAATACTTTAAAATAACAACTTATTCAATAAATTCTGCACCATAGTGTCACTGAAGCCCCATTTAGGAGAGCATCCGCTGGACGTAAATCATATGCTCTTCTGTGTCAGCAGCAACAAAAGGATACATTTTCCGACATACGCTATTTGCATTCAGAAAAACTCCAAAATAGAACAACATGGGGGTAAGTGATTAATGAAAAAAATTCACTTTGGGGTCTCACTCCAACTTAATCACACTTTGATGCTTGGTCAAGACCCTTTTGCCTCACATTTTGAAGCTCAAGGTACCCCTTTTGAGTCACTTTTCGATGTGAAGGATCCTCCGTGGTTTTAAATAGATATATTAAATATAAACCCTTAGCATCAATATGCTGATGCAATAATTTTTTTTTTATTTAATCGTCATAATTATAAGATATATTGGGTAAAAACAATGCCATTATTGCATATACTGTATGTAGGGGTGTGATTTTTCAATGCAAACTGTCAAAAACCCTGCCCTTAAACCTACCATCTGTCAATAAAACATGCAGACTAACATTTTCTTTCTTATCCATGGCAAGTGCATGAAAATTGAAATTTGTACACTGACAGGATAAGTTTAGGACTACAAGGAAATATCACAAAAAAATTACAAAGAAATTACAACTTATACATTGAATTAAATTTCAAAAGTACAAAATCTGAAAAAGTAATCCAATAGTATACCATCATACTAAAACTGACTCTAGTAATGTTTGTTTTATTTACAATTTCAAGTGTACAAGGGTAACTGGGGTATTTCTGCTTTCCCGTAAGCGCCACCTACAGGGAATTTGCATTTTAATTAGTATCCTCTTCTGTTTTCTGAGCGAAATTGAACCACATTTTTTAGTGCAAACATTTGTGTTGGTGTGAACAGACTTTCAGTTGCCATTAACTTGCAAAAGAGTGGGCAGAAAAATTCTCCCTTTTGATTTCCACAACCAAAAAAGTCTGGAACTGCATGATGATAAGTAAATGATGACAGACATTTCATTCTTCTACGACACAAACAGCACCCATAAATGCTTCTCCTGCATGGAAAGCAAGAGTCTTAGCACAGCCATGCCAATGATGTGCACTTTGGCACGTAAACACCTCTTCTGCTCTCCGTCGAGAGGTGGAGATCAAAGCCTCGTGTCTGTCTCGTGACTGCAGCATCTCAAGCATAATGAACAACAACCTGCAGCATTTGCATAATGAACACCCTCCCGGATAAAAACCCGCTCATTCAGAGATCAGGCTCCAACATTTTTATTAAAAACTGTCATATTTGCAAGACAAATGCTCCTCCAGCTTTTCCCTGTATACGATGAGGAAGTGTTTCAGTTATCTTTGCTGCATCACACAGCGATACGTAAACTCGCGGTCACCAGCAGAGCACCAGAGACTGGCTGCCCTGCTCTACTTTTCTGAAATGAATACACGTCACTTGACTCAGCAGACAGACTATTTTGTGATCACTCTCAGGGCAAGTTTATGCCCCTCTCTCTGCTGACTCACAGGCCACAGGTTTGCCACCCTGCAGACAGGATCTGAGTCAAACCGGAAATAACTTGAATTGCAAGACATTCTCTTGCCTGTGTGTGCAACGCTGCTCTCTCTGCTCATGGGAAAAGAAACAAACACTCCCTATAAACAAAAAACTGTTTCCAAATATATTTCACTGACCTATAACAGAAGAAATGAAAAACAAAACAAAGGCTGGGTGATATTTACAATGCGTGTTTGCATTAACATATATGAAACTCACCATGAATAGTCTCAATGTTTTTGCCATTCAATTTAGGGACGCACCGATCCGGATCGGTTGATATGTTACGTTTTGTCAGTAAAGCCCGTCCTGTAATCAGCGGTAAATGCCATCAGGTTTGTGATTTCACATTGAGACGTATATACTACACACAGCCATTGTACACTGACGAGCTGTGCAAATCAATGCTGATAATGAACATGGTTTTGCGCAACTCGTCAGTGAACAACGGCTGTGAGTAGTATATGATGTGAAGTCACGCACCTGATGGCATTTACCGCTGATTACACTCTGTTCTGTGTACTTCCCCTTTAAATCTTCACGAACTCCGCTGACCCCGCCCCTCTTTTCCGAGGCACTCTCAGAGGATCTTTTTTTAGCCGTATTCATTGTGGAACTTGCTAACTAGCAAATTATTAGGAAAGGCTATACTCACTGCTTCTGTAGGTAAGGCTGGATCATAAATGATTCGCTCCAACATAAACGCATTTCTGTTGATCAAGGAGGTGTTTCACTTCAGAACCAAATGTAACATTAATCCTCTGTGTCTTCAGTCACTCGGGGTGACTGTCGGGGGTAAATGACTACTGCTATTTTCATTAATACATTCAACAACAAAACACCTCAATCTCTTAGGAGTCTTGCTTGACTCTGCATCTCGGTCTGATGACGGCTCACTCAGGGCGGGTCTAAGGTCAGACACCAGTGCTGCGTCCGAAATCGCTTACTTCCCTACTATATAGTTAGCGAAAAACAGTATGCGAGTAGTATGTCCGAATTCACAGGCGAGAAGTACCCGGATGACCTACTGCTTCCGGACGAATTCTATAGTAGGCATACCATGAACACTTTCCTATCCCATGAGGCTGAAGGAGACGAGGCGACATATGAAAAAAATGGCGGAAAGTGGAGACGCGGCTCATTATAAGTGTAAGCACCTCAGGAAGAAAATGTTGTTTATTGTGATTAAATTACACTTGTTATCTAAATCTAAATAAACCGATGACTTAAATTTTTTTAAAAAGTTTAAATTGTCTGTTGTGATGACGCATGACATGTGACAACATCAATATTGGGCGGATGTAGTACGTCCGAGGTCCATTCATACTACCTATATAGAACATACTGTTCAAACGGTCGGGTAGTATGTTCGGTTTTAAATGTATACCTACTTAAGCAGTATGCGATTTCGGACACAGCAGAGTTCAGTCTGTGTGACACGCTGCTGTCAATCAACTATTGTGGGAGTGGCCTCTGTCGTTGTGACGTCACACGGTCGGGGTTTAGACAACTTATACAAGTGGTTGAACCTCTAAATGACCCCTTTAAGTCTATTATACTTTTATAATGGCTATCAATGTTGATTAAAACTGACAGAAAAGGCTGAGCTGTGCTTACTGTCACACTTTATCGTTGATTTCTATGCTCCAAAACCAGAATACCTAGATAGCTTCTGTTTGTGAAGAATACAACTGTTAAATTTTATCAGTACTTGTGTGCTGTGTATTTCTATGCTTATAGGAGTGTTGTATTGTCATCTTAACAAAATGCTGACATTGCACTGTGAGTTGATTCCCTCTGTATTTATTTCACAGTCTCCAGCACTCATTGCTGTATGTGTCCAGCTCTACTGGTACAGTGGGTTAATACTAGTTTGTTGTCTCCAATTCTGGTTGGTCTGCTGTAGTAGCTATGAACATCCACATCACTAAAGATGCTCAAATGAAATAAAATATCATTATTCGTTGGAAAGCACTATTTACCTAAACAGTCCAGTCCATGTAAACCGTGTGTCTATGCATGATGCAACACACTGCACATGGGGGTAATATTTTTTAATATATTCTTAATGGTCATTAGAGGAACATCAGCAATCTGCTGGAATGAACAAGGGGGAGATAATGCAGTAAAAGCGTCCTGTTAATCTCCTATTGATCAGTGCATTGTGTTTAACGCACATCACTCACACTCGGCCGGCTCAGAACAATGAGTGTCGGCTCTTACACACTTTATCCCAGCGCCACAGACATACAGCTTCCTCTTTCAGCTCTCAGTCGCTCTGTAGTTAGAGATGCTGTGTGATGGCTGTCTCTCTCTCTCTCTCACAAACGCACACACATGTATCTGTATGCTGCGACACAGATGGTGATGGTGACTCATGGATCTCACGGATCGGTGTGTTTCAGTGCCGTCTGATGGTATTTGGAGCACTGCTCTTTGTCTTGATCTTTCTTGTGTGCGCAGATTAAATGTAACCCTGGTTTCGGTGTTTTATGGGGCCTAAACTACAGGCATTTTCAAAGCACTTGTAATTGCTTCTGTATTATTATATACTAGCTTGTTTTCTCATGCCATCAAGATCAACATTTACTAGTATTACTATATTTGTGGGGACATTTGGTTCCCTAATGTAGGGAATACCAGCATACACACACACACACACTATCAATATAAGAGGGTGAAGTCTGAACAAAAAGATGTGTTTGTTTGATGATTTAAATGCTAGAATTCATGCTGCTGTTTAATACAAGGATTACAAGGAAAGTTTTATGAGTGTTGCTATTGTTAACAAAAACTTAAACTATTGAAACATTTGTGGTTGTTGAAAACAAATGTTTTATATATATATAATATATACATACATACACACACACATATATATATACACATATGTACATATATATTATATTAGATGTAATATGTTAAAAAGAATTCAAACCTTAAAAAAGAAATTAATGTTGCCTTGGCAACTAACTAGGTTAACCTGACATTAAAACGGCTGAAACTAAAAGTGAAATAAATTCAAGGTCAATTTAATGTAATTAAATAAAAATAAAATGACTAACATGTAAACTAAATACCTAATATAAACTAAAGAAAGTTACTAAATACTAATAAATACTACAATATTATACAAATAATGTCAAAATAATGTACTGTAATTATTTTTGTTGTTGTTATCATTATAATACACATATACTGTATTGTATAATAATATGATGAATATAAATACTGTAGTTATTTATTATTATTATTATTATATCATCATCATACAATTACCTTATGCATTAGGTAAATCCAAACCTAACTTTTTTGCAGAGCACTTATTATTATTAACAGCATTATAGACATTTATTATTTTAATTTTTTATACATTAACATTAAGCATAGTATTATTAACAACATGAATATTTTTAAAGGTTCTATTCAGACTGACTCATCTTCCATTATCCGTGTATCTGTGCACTCTTCTCTCGTTTCTGGTGGTGTTTTCTAAAGGAAACATGATTATTCATTCTCCTAAACCTGACTCCAGTGTGTAACTCACTCAGAGTTTGTGTCTCAGACCATCAGGCAGCTGAACATGCATTAGTCTCTATCTTATCTCGGCTCTCTGTCACGTTACTGCAGTGACTCCACTGTCACTTTTAACTGTCCATTCAGATAAGCTCCTATATAATCTATCTGCAGATATACCAAGTAATGCATTTGACTTCTTTAGCAACGTTTCAGCGAGGGTTTTATATGCTGCTTTTCATTGTTCGGATGTGTTGTTTCTGAATGTAAGTGCTAAATCTCACACGTTTACACCACTGACTTAATTATGGTGTATTAATAAATATATAAACTAAAGCTGAGATGGATTGAACAGTCGCAGGAAGTGGCTGCACGGAGCTCCTTCCTCAAGAGGAAACACTTCTTATGGAAAACCAAATGCCTCTTCACACACACACATTCTCACAACGTGAGTCAATAGTGAAGGAAAGCAGTTAAAAATACTCCACAAAGTGTTAATAAAAGCACTCATATGGCAGGATGCTCAAATTAAGACGGCATTATAAGTTAATAAAACACCCCATCTGTCTTCCCTACGATTATATTCGACAAGACTTATCTATTCAGTGTAGGACTATGAAGAATCGCTATAATATTGTGTATTTTTAGAGGTGTTTGCTGAGGCAAGCGTCACTGCTGCTCCTCATACTTCAGCCTGAATCAGCCCTGATTATAAACCATATCAGTGTATGTGCTTTTGTTTTTTTCACAGCATGTGTAAGTGATCTGTAACTTCACTGCAAATTATCAAAGTTTGGGACTCTCATGCTCGCTGCTCTGCTAATTGGTCACCTCAGCTCTCAGCTTTGCCCTGGAGGCTCATGGGTAATTTTCCACTTGCGGAGGAGTAGATTCAGAGAGAAACCTGTGCTATATCTTCCTGAGTGACTCTGATAGATAAAGGGAGGAAGAGAGAGAAGTGGATGAAAGGAGAGAAGGTGGGAGAGATGAAAGTTGTGGTAATTTCTTCCTGAAGGAAATGCCTTCCCTGATGGGACAGATCCTGCTTAGGCTGGTAACTCTTTTTTGGACCTTGCTAGCCCTTCTGATAAAGAAGTATTTGCAGATCTTATTAAAGAAACACAAGGGCACTCAAGTGTACTTGAGCGAGAGAGAGACACTTTCATGATTATGTTTAATTAAAAGTTCTACTTTAATAATCTTTGATGTGTGGTGATTTTACTGAAGCACAAGTATTTGATTATAATGTGTTTTTTACTTTTAAAGTTAATATATTTTTTGCATGTGCTGCATTGCAACTTAATTAAAAGAAAGACATTCTTAAAATGGCATATCTTTTATTATTTCGCTGAAAAAAAAATGTTTTACTGCTAAACCAAACCAAAGAAATGTGGTGTGACCAACAACCAACGTCATGAGGTCAAACTAACATGCAGAAAAAAACCCACTTAAAATATTCCATAATTTGATATTTTTAGCACATTTTTGTCACTAGGTTTAAACTTTTCTTGAATAGAAATACTTTTCTAGATTATGCACATGCTGAATATTACATTGATATGTCCTCTAAGTACTAATGTACAGCCAAAATAATTAACTAGCAACTAGTTCAAGGTGAATAGTGTTACTTAATCTATGTTACCAGATTATCAAAACCACTTAAAACATAAATACATTCACATCTACACTAAAAATTTAAGGTCAGGTCATTTTTTGAAAGTCTGTTATGTTTACAAAAGCTATATTTATTTGATAGTGAAAAACACCATTATATAAGTAATATTTAAAAATAAAATTAAATATTAGAGCCTGACCGATATATCGGCAGGCCGATATTAGGCATTTTCCAAACAATTGGTATCGGCATTTATAAATGGCCGATAAATGAATATTTCAAAAATAAAAACAGACGAAAAATATTATGTTAGCTAAAACTCATAAATAACTACAAATAACCAATGTTAGGGAAATCTCCTAATGTTTTGTTGCGCATTCCTGGAATTGAAAAAAATAATAATAATAAAATATCGTCCATTATATCGGAAAATATCGGATTTTAAACCAACAAATATTTCTATTGGTATCGGCCTTTAAAATTGTTTATCTGTTGGGCTCTATTAAATACACACACACACATATATATATATATATATATATATATATATATTGTTTTTATGTGAATATTTGTTAAATTGTATTTATTCCTAACACAATGCAGAATGTTTGTCATCATTACTCAAACTACTATACTGATTTACTGCTCAAGAAACATTTCTGAATATTAGCCATAAAAGCAAAAAAAGTTAAAAGCATCAAACTTTTTTCCAGCAGAATTCGAATTGCTTTAACAAAGTAACTAATTCGAAAAAGTAACTCACATATATTCTTGTAAATTAAAAAAACTAAATGTGTTACTTTACAAATTACTTAAAAACAGTAATCTGATTACTTTATTCACATTACTTGAAAACTAATCATGCTGCTTTTCTTTAGGATTCTTTGATTTATAGAAAGTTTTACATTCTTTGATGAATATAAATACTTTTCTCTTGTCATTTTTAAACAATTTAACTTGCTGACTAAAAGTATTATTTTCTGTCCTGGATAAATAAAAAAAATCCACTAACCACCAGCTTTTAAACACTAGTGTGCATGCATATAGTGCCTTCATGTATACAGACACAGGAAGAACAAAAGGAGGAAGAGAACAAACACCACATCAGCCACAATCTCTGCAGCTCGAAGCATGCAAACATGAAAACACCAGACCCTACAAAACAAATGCACATTTGGTGCCCCCAGAAATACGCTGTGTCTCTTTTTGAGTACGTCATCACATTAAACGAGTGTAAAACCTTTGTGTATTTTTTGCACTATTTATCTAAACTTTGATGAGGACAAATTCAGAGTCCATAAAAGTGGCCTTTCCATAAAACATAACCAGTGCTCATACAAAGTCATACACACAATTACAAAACACCACCATAGTAACACACATCACTAAAATAATGCAATAAACATGAACCAAATAATGAAAACATAACACAAAACACTCCGTATACATTGCTGATAACAGTTATGTATGTAAAATAGACTATATGAGAAGACACAGGGCCTTCTGGGAATGTCATTTAGCTGTTTTTCTTTGTACATTATATTGTAATTCATATTTTCACTTGAGAAAACCATACATTTGGCAGAATTTTATTAAAGGTCTACTAATAATGCAAATTTAAATCACCATATGTGAACTGTTTTTTTAAAGATAACCAATTTTACTTGACTCTATTGTCTTATCAGAGTTGTTTTTCTATTGTAATATTATATACTTAAAATGCTTAAATAAACAGACCGTATGATTATTTTAGTAGGACACTAAGCCGCTAGATCAATTCCAGGCCAGAACATGGCAAAATTCTGCAAAAATATTCCCCAATATATCAGCACTATCCAATGATAGCTGCTCTACCGCTGTCTGAGCTCGACGATGAAAAGAGAAGCGCAAAACGACACAGCCAGGGTCCTGAGGCACTCCGAAATTAATTAAAATGCCTCCCGTCGAGCTGACAGAAACCGAAGATGACCTCTTAAAAAAAAAAGAGTACCGTGAAAAAGACATCAAACCATTAAAAAGCGGGGAAACTACACGGTTAATCACAGAAAAAGCTTTGAAACCAATAAGTTCCTTCAAGTCTACAATAATAGGACTAAAACTGGGCTATTGCTTTTTATATCTGAGGGAAGTAAACATCTGCAGCTGTTTATGTATTTTTTTGTGCAATTCTGGTTTCTAACAATGACTAATAATAATTTATTAACCAAAAAGCAGCCCAATATAATTCACCCCATCCTTTACCATCATGTCCCAAACCTGTATGACTTTCTTTCTCCTGCTGGACACAAAAGAAGGTATTTTCAGATTTTAACAACTTAATACATTCATGTAATGATGAAATAAACACTGAGACATTTCCTCTGGCATTTACTGATGCACCCTAAGTCCTTTTAGTGTGTATCAGTGGTTTAAAACAGAAAATGAACCTGAGCTGTGCGGCTGATATCCTGGGGGACCCTTGAGACACAGAAACCAATGGTTTTAGAGAGGTACGGTGATGCATGCATTTCCACCACATGGATTTCTGGGAAAGGACAACATTGTGTACCTTGCCTCGACATCAGCTGGGTTTTTGTCAGAAATAATGACCCTACACGGAGTCCCACACCAATTAAGGCCCAATGAACGTGCATGAATAATTGACATGCTACTGGCTGCATAAACGGATTGGAGCCGCATGCTTAATTACAGCAGGCTGATCTATGCCTGGTTGGGTTTACACTCATTTGTCTTTGCAGGGACAAGAAGAAGGAGGGGAGGAATCTATAAATCACTTCCAGCGGCCCTCATCATTTGCACACCTATAGTGTCCTTCTAGAAACTGGGTACTGCCGGCTTTTTAATTAAACCCTAAGCGCCGTGATACAAGACGCGATTAGAAACACGACACTGCGATGACAATTATATTAGATTGTGCCTCAAGTAACTCTGACTTCACAGGATTCAGAGTTCGGTATTCAAATAAACTGCTTCTTTATTAACCTGATTAAATACTAGTATTGCTTAAAAACATAAAATAATGCTTTGAAATAAATCAAGTTAACTTTTAACATTAAAACTTATGGATGCAATTTTTAAAGATGTATTTAAAAAAAAACAGCTAAAACCAGCTTAGGCTGGTTAGCTGGTTTTAGCTAGTTTAAGCTGGAAATAGCTGGTTCTAGCGGGTCTCCCAACTTAAACCAGCTAAGACCAGCCTTGCAAGCTGGAAATTAGGCCAAAACCCCTCTAAAACCAGCTTGTAGACCAGCTTAAACCAGCTAAGAGCAGGCTGGTCTCCCAACTAAAACCAGCCAACCAGCCTAAGCTGGTTTTAGCTTTTTTTTTCCGCAGGGTAACCCGACACTAACTCACAACCAATTCTTATTTATTTTACGAGGTGGCTCATTCGACCTAACTCATTCGTCTAAACCTCGGTTGGGTTTAGGGATGGGGTTCGGTGGATGTAATTCGTACAAATTTGTACGAATTGGCAACACGTAAAATATGAACTATTTCGCAAAAATCATATAAATTTGTACGAGTGAGGGTGTACGAAGTGGTATGAATTAGCCACCTCGTAAAATACGTATTGCTGCTTTTCCATTTGCAGAACCGTGCCGATTCGAGCTGAACGGTACAGTTATGGTTTCGTTTTCCATGATGAGGGAAAGCAATTCAAAATGAGTCAGTCGTTGCTGTGGTAACACAGATGTTCACATATGAGATGAGGTGTAAATAACCCCCGCTTTATGGAGCATGAATAGAAATTTCTATCAATTTTATTACTAATTTGTGCTTAGATAGCTCAAAATACCACGCTTAGCAAGCTACGGAGAAACTAACGCCAGGCAACAGACAAGCGTGGCACGGTTAGTTTGTGCCGTATACGTGGAAGCACAACTGGAAAAGTAGTTCTGTACAACCACTTTTCACAAAATGTAAATATTAACACCAAGACAATGGCTTCGATTCCCAAATGCAGCATTTCTTCTGATAAACACATCCACTAAATAGATAAATATTCTGAAAATACAATACTTGGGATACTGACATGACTTTGGGTGCATGCACGTGCATTTTACCACTAATTCATAATCGCTACAGAAATGTCATACACATATTCAACAACACCTAAAAGTGCAGAGTCTGAACAAATATTTCCAATAACTAAAATTGTTTAAACTGACACTGAACATAATGTAACTGGATTGTAGGAAATTATATGAATTTTCAAATATTAATGCAATTGCCCAAAGATTTATTTAAATATGATGCGGAAAAAATAAGAGTCTATGTATAGCTGTATTGACACTAATGGTTTATCTAATTCAACTCCACAAAACCAGTTCTTTAGCAATTCAGAGGAAAAAAAGATATTGTTGCTATTGATATTGTTACACACGTTACTATTAAAATAACAACAAATTATGCCTAATCCTAACCCTGACCTGAAGTGCATGTAGCTAAATGATCTTACTGAGTACTTAAATGTATAATAACACAGTAACTAGGAAATAATTTACTGTTATTACTAAAGTAAGTAGTAGTAAGTATGTAACTGCATCACCTAATAATGTTACCGTATCGCTTTTCAATATCAGTGCCTCTCTAAAAAGACAGGATGTCAATTTGTTGTCTATTTATTAACTCCTTAATTAAACGGAAGGCCATGAAAATATGTTCTAGTTCTTGATTCCCAACCCCGATCGGTACAAACTCAGCTGTAGCTCCTCTGGACGTCCAGACAGCTTTGGCATTTGAGCGGAATCCACATTTTGCCCTTTCTTTGAGAGGACTCGGGGGCGTCAGATCTGGAGCTGTGAACCGCTGAGGTCTAGATACTCGAGGGACACCCCGAGTCTCAGGAAGCATCCTGTTCTTATTACCAAAGCCATCGAGACACATCTGGGCCGAGCTGATTAATCTGGTCCCACGAGTTCCAACAGCTCTCTGTGGAGCTTAATGTGCCACCAGGTTTGCTTTTAGTCACACAATTACTTGCTGTACTGAACCCATCCTCTACAATAACAGAAAAAACAACGGAGAGGTGGCACACATCCACACTTGCTACATATTAAAAAAAAAAACAATGATACAGTGCAAATATAGTAACAAACATAAGACGTTTTTAGACAAAATGCAAGTTTTCTACATGAATATCAGACACAAGGTAATTCATAAGCAGCGTAACTCATTTTTGCATGAACCACTGTATTTATAAATGAGTATAAACTGCAATATTTAGTGATGCTGACTTAACAATTGCATCAATGTATTTTGTTTTAGATTCCCAGATTGTAAACTTTACAGTATATTGATGACAATTCTCTTTATTAACTAGACGTTTTTCTCAATAAACTAATTTGTTGCTTATTAATAGCTAGTTGTTAAGTTTTAAGTAAGGGAGCTAAAATATGATCATGCAGAATAAGGCATTAATAAGTACTAATAAATATGCAATATGCATGGTATTATAGTTATCTAGTGAGCACTGGTAACTTAACTAAAGTGTTGCCATATTAGCCTTGTGACAGAAACACTAGCCTTGAATGTGTAAAGCATCTCGCCAATCCTTTCACTTTACTGTCATGGTGATGTTTCCTGAAAAACGGTCTTAAATTGGTTATACGGGATGTGGTTTGGGTCATTTGTTTAAAACGTACCATGAATTTAAGGGGAAATGGAAAAGGATACTGATATGGTGAATATCACTAGGATGCTTTCTTTCACAAACAAGTCAAGCATGTCAAAAGTGATTTTATCAAACCCTATAATTTTCTATATAGTCAGCAACAGCTATAATCATGTAATGCACAATTTATAACTGATCATGGCTGATAATATTTGTGACTAACTTCATTCAAAAGCCTGAATATGCATCTTTTACAAACAAATGGCACTCATGGTCATTGTAACAAGCTCACATTTGCATTGATTTGACTGTAATGAACACAAAAGGGCTTTTGAGACCACCGATTGCTTCAGACTTAAAAAGCTTCCATGCAATTAACACAGGGTTTTGGGGGGGAAAAAACATGCTCTATCCTCATTTTGAAATAAAATAAATATGCAAAGTTGCACTTAAATGATATTAAAGGACTATGATGAGACAATGTCAGAAATAAGATATTAAAATGAAGGCACTAAAACAACCCTTCTTATATATATATATATAATATATATATATATATATATATATATATATAGGATCTGAAAGTCAGTTTGTCAATTTTCAGGTCATGAGCATGATCCACACACTGCCCTGTCTTTGCGATGCTTTTAACTTCAGTGGGTGTGTTTATGACACCCAAAACATGTTGACTAATTCTGATTTTCTGTGTATACAAACCAAATTAAACACGCTTGAAATTCACCAACATAAAGCACTCTGTTATATGTCATTATGTTCCCAAATATTTCGTTTTTTAGCAAAACAACACAGCGTGAATCTGATTTGTCGTGACCCGCTTTACGAAACATGCACATTAATCCGGTCAACTATTGATGTTTTCTGTGTTCGTATAGTCACATAAATGTTGAAAACGTGAACATATATTAATGTTTCTGTGTGTCATACCACAGTACCATCGCAACAGTGTATGCACGAGTTTTGTTTTGACCGCATCAGCATAACATGCGCAAGTTAAAGCCCGTGTTGCATGCAATAAAAAGCATGCAAGCAACGAAATGCATTAACGTTAGTGTCCCGAAGCTTTATTTAAACATATGAAAAATAGCTTTAGGTTTGATGTACCTCGGAACACAGCTCGGAGATGAGCGGTCTATCTCCCACGTTGCGAATAAATTCATAGGCACAGGCATGATGGGACCCAAACCCGCCGCACCCGAGCCCGAGCCCCCAGCTCCGGCCATGACTGATCCTCCGGGCGCAGCAGCGGCGGCGGGTGCGGGAGCGGGTGCACCGACCCCCGGGTTCATGAAGGCGGCCCGGACCACTCCTCTCTCCACAGCCGCGGCCATCATCGAACCGAAGCTCAAGCTGGACTGGGATGGTCGAGGACCTCACTTCTCATGCACACGGTCCGTACGGCTTTCTGCTGCTGCTCATCTCTCACATACACAGATTTGCGATGGTCAGGGGCGGAGCTTCAGAAGAGAATGTGGAGCAGATGCGATCTGGGGACAGCCGACAGGCGGCGCTAAATCACGGGCGCCGTTTCCAGTTCAGTAGGCCACTCGCAAACGAGTCTTTTTTCTTAGTGATTCAGCCGAACCGATTCGTGCATCACTGTATTGTTTAGAAAGAGCATCTGTTTAGGAAAAAATGGTCTGCCGCATGCTTGAGGTTATTACCATAAACAATGCATCTGATAATATAGCTGGCCTATAGAGAAAAATCAGTTAACTTCTGCACCGGAAGTTCCTGTCAAATTACTAACTCTTTTGACGTCTGAAAAAAAAACATGAATGCTATCACATTTAAACGGAAAAACAAAATTAGACTCTCAGATGATTAGATTAGGGACAGAAACCAACTGGAAAACATATTAGAGAACATTTTGAGAAACATGTACTAATTTCTTAAACTTGAATTATGCTAAAAGCTGTGAAGTGTAACTAGATAAAAAAATATGACTCACTAAATGAGATCTGAATCGTTCTCACAAATAAATTGCCATAATTTGTTCTGTTCAACAAATGTAGTATAGTAAAGTTTTAGTAGGAAAAATAGTACTATTTCCTATGAAACAGCCTATGAAAATAAAATTACAAGCAAAATATTTTTAACTGAATTCTTTATAATTCTTTTATCTTTATAATTTCTCTTTGTTTTTTGTGCGCACGGGATAAAATAATCAGAGAGGGCAGTTAGCCTTCATTCTTCAGTAATCAAACAACTGTGTTTTCATTAGGGCTTTTAAATGATTCATCTCGATTAATTGCATCCAAAAAAAAGTTTTTTTCTTAAATTCAAATTCAAATTTTATCCGTAAAGTTCACATACATACACGGTATGACATGAAGTGAAATGTATTGCACGACTGCCCCAACACATTGACACATTAAGAAAACAGTTAAGTAAAACAATTTAAGTAAAAGTAAAACAGCAAATAGAAGTTGAATATAAAAATATAAAAATAATTACAGTAGAAAAATATAATAATATAATTTTAAAAAGTAAACTTGCAATAAAAATAAAATAGAATAAAAAGAGAATAGAAGTAGAATAGAATATGATATGACTATAGAAATAAAAAATATAAGAAGTATATGTACACACAGCAAGACAACAAGAAGTATATCAGTGTAAGTGTCCTGTGTGCTTTGCAGTGCAGTGCCGTGTAAAAGTGAAGTGGGTAAGGAGGCATCCTGGGGATAAATGGTAAATTCCACTCATTTATCCCCGCGTAGGCTTCTCCCAACTGAAAATGAGTAGTGCAAATTGATGTACAGATTGTGTGGAGTGAAAGTGAAAGTACAGTGTCCAAAGTGAGTGCAAAAAAAATGTGTGTGGATGTGCAAAATGGAAATCACTGGAAATCAGGTGTCCCCAACTAAGCAAGCCAGAGGCGACAGCGGCAAGGAACCAAAAC
>JAUCMT010000053.1:10914796-10934742 GCA_032357475.1 Enteromius thamalakanensis | reverse complement strand
TTTAACCCAAAGGATGTAGGAAATCACAAAAAACCCAACAAAAAAAGACACTTTTTTTCTTTGGGTCTCAGGAGGTTTTAATGATGGTGGAATCAATATGAATGAATTATATTCAGGGAACATTCACAGAACATGTTTGATTTCATTAAACTAGCATGAATTTTAGTCATCAGTACAATTAACTTACTTTAAGTTCAAACAAATCAGTTCAAAATAATGGATATAGGTGTCATAATTTTATTAAGTTAGATCAACAAGCTATTTTTTTGAGTTTGCCAGAGGTTTACTGTAAAATCTCTGCTGGGCACCGTTCTCCTGATGCCACCGGGCAAGGGCCCGTCATCACGGCTAGCAGGTATATTTAGATCTTGTTATTCCTTAGTCTTCTTCTTTTGTATGGAAAAGAACAGCGTGGACATCCAGCTCATCATTACATTCTCCACACAAAAAAAGGAAATAGCAATCCGACAAAGGAAAAATGCAGTTCACTATTCTCAGGTAGTGAGGAACTTATAATCCATTTATATTTTATTCATTTGCCTTTCTTTACCTATGCCATCCTATATAACAATTGCCTCGATTGTTACCACGGTAACTCATTGAAAGCACGCAAGGAAATCTGCCGAGCCGCTGCCTGTACAATAAAAGCTGTCATTCACTCCATTTCCACTTAACAAACAGCTTACCTTCAACCGTACTGTAACTTTTATACTGTGAGCGAACAGAAGTCCTGGTTTATAGCACGACCAAAGCCGAAAGTTAGCGAATCCATTTTTCCTCGGTTACCTCAAGAATCTCCACTTGTGTCTTTTTCAAAGTGACGCCTAATTGGCTGATCATTTGTCGGAGGAACACCTGATTGGCTGGGGAGCTGCACACATGGTACGTTCGGCGACCTGAGTTTAAAGTGTCCAACTATGACATATTCCTTTCTGGGATGTTAAACATTGCTTAGAGAGAATAAAAGCTGTTCACGCCAAGGACGATAACTAAAATAACAATAAAAATAGTCCCTTCTTAGTATTAAAGAATAGCAGAGTCCACACAATGACAGTGATAAAAGCACAGAGAAACAATATCATTGGAACCACTGCGGGATGATTCCAGTTGATGAATGATACAAACATTGACAGCCAATCAGAATTAATCAATGTAAAGCAGCAGATGAGCTTGCGCTCACTATAAACAGACAATATTGTTCGCTGGTGTGGATGCTAGTGTCTTCTTAGTTATTGATGTGAACAGGGCTTAATTCAGTGCATTTCATAATATTTTTGTAATGGGACACTAATAAAGATCAAAAATATTTGAATTTTACTTAAATATTTAGAATTCATTTTATAGTTAGTCCCTGATAGCACATGTCTCAGAGACGTCTATTGCAAGACATGTTTGCTCATCTGCAGCACGCTTAATATCAAATTTCATATATGATGTATTTATTAGATGCCTTTAAGATGTTTACGATTTAGAATGCATATGAAACATATTATGTATCATATTATGACATATTATGTATCACATATTAAAGCATTTGCACATTTTTTTTTAGAACATTACATTACATTTGACAAAAAAATGGAAAAACATGCAAAAAAAATTTTTGTAATATGTATTAGGCTATCATCATAAACACTATTACTATAATAATAGTTTAATCTAAATATAATTAAATTACATTAAATTTAATTTAATTTAATATTAATACAATTATTTAACTTCATCATATGTGAGCCTGGAGCACAAAAACAGTCATAAGTAGCCACAGATCATTAGGATATTAAGTAAAGATCATGTATTTTGTGAAGTACCATAAAGATATCAACCCTTATTTTTTATTATTATTACAGAATGCATTGCTAGCAACTTTAAAGGTGATGTTTTTGCACCCTTTCAAATTTTGTCCTATCTAATACAAACCATACATCAATGGACAGCTTATTTATCCTGCTGTCAGATGATGTACGGATCTCAATTTCCAAAAATCGACTCCTATGCCTGGTTTCGTGATCCACGGTCACAAATCCTAATAGTTATTTTCGTTGGTGTAAATGAGACTGTTTCTGTGATCGGCCACACATAATAGTATATTATAGTATTTATTTGATTAATTCTATTCTAACTGATTCATTTAATCAAATACAAAATGATTTAAGGCAGGCTCTCTGATCGCCGTATATGCAAAATGTAAAGCTTCAGTTATAGGCTGAACAAGATTTGGATAAGGGAGGGACATGTCAGAAAAGTGCTGCAGCATTGAAGACCCACGGAGAGAGAGGAGAGGGGGCCGATGACGTGGGCTCCGGGAGCTCCCGGTGTGAGGCGCGCGCCCGCGGGAGGGGCCGGTAGAAAATGGCGAGTCTGTGCAGAAGGCAGCAATGTACGATCGAGAGGCGCGGCTTTCGGCAGGAGCTTGACTCGTGGCGGCATAAACTCATTCACTGTGTAGGTAAGCTCGCTTAACCTACCGTGCAGGATTGTCTAGCGGAGTTTCGCGTGTTGATTCGGTGTGTTTATTGGGCGCGGGGACCGGCGAAACCTATTGCCTTGAGCTGCGAGCGAAGCGGATTTTTTTTTGTCTTGCAACGATTTTTCTTATAGCCGCTCAGCCCCACTGGACATTATCAAAATCGCAGTTATGAGTTTAGTTGCGCGGCTGTTGTTTGAGAAATAAGTGTATATTCGCGTTTTTATCTGGCCCTGTAATAGCTGGTGATTTGGCCGAACGTCATTTAAGTTATTATATTTTTTAGGGAAAATTTAGGCGATGTTTATTTATTGTAAGCAGGGCGTGTTACGTGTACAGAGGGAATTGTGCTCTGACCAATCGCTGGCGTTTCTTTTGCCAGTGTGCGCGCTCCCTGCTTTATTGTAGGCTACTGTATTATTTGGGGGGGAGGGCTGTGCGCGTCCCCGCCCCACCGAGCGCGTTCCATCCCTTCCCTCAAATCATCGGCGCTGGGGGAGCGCGCATTGCTGCAATGGGGAAATGTCAGAAAATAATTTTGTATTTTAGGGGAAGGTGGGGGGTTGACAAAGAAAATGACACTGCGCATATTGCTTACTTGTTATCGCGGCCTTGCCAAGGCCAGATTCTTCTCGCCCCAAACGCTTCAATATAACGTCTTGATCTTAATCAGGAGGTTTTTGCAGAATATATGCGCTGATATTGGAGTCTGTTTTGATTTTTTTTTCGTTACGTTAATCGATTTGCTCGCTTTGAAGCAGCAAGGCAGTCCGTGAACGAGACGTGCCAGTGTAGCCAAAATACCCTGCAAATATCAACATTATTTGCTTTTGGAAATCCTAGAGTCCACTTTCTATTTGTTATTGACACATTTTTGTTCGCATTTCCAAAAATATGACAGAAACTGTTAGTTTCCCGCCCCTCCCCCGTTAAATCTAATGTTTCATTAGCTTTGTTTAATCCCCTTAAATCGCCGTATCTGATGTTATTGTGAGATTATCTATTGAGTCCTCGAGGTTTCCTAGTTTTCAATCCTAGATCTGTGGTAATCTCCCTTTTAATGTCAGGCGGAAAACCCTTGGCTTTTGGCATCTCTTAACTGCAGCTTTTGAGTAAATGTTGGTCACTCTTTCTATCAACCAAAACAGTGTGGATATAACTATTCTGACTCTGTCTAATGATGGATTTATGTCAGATATTGACCCTATAGATGGTAAAGCATTTTTACATGCGTGATAAAGTGATATTTTTGAAAGGACTAGGTTGTATTTTGTTGGTGTATGTCAGTAAAACCGGATTAGTTTTCCTCAAACTATGAGGAAAAGCTACTAATTTGTACCAAAAGGCCCGTTTCAGCAAGAATGAAGGCATGGATGCTGTGCTATTATGTGCTGATATTTGCCAGTGAGCCTTCAACAAGATTCCCTCATTAATAATATTAGAGTTGGTCAGGCCTGTGAAAGTCATATAGGTTATGACCTGATGTAGTGAATTGAGTAAAAATATTTCTTTGAGAGGGATTATTATAAAGTTTTTATCCTATAAGACCGGAATTGTGAACTTGTGGGAAGTCTACTTTAAATCTAACTGCTTAGAGATTTGTTGCTTGTATCTTATATGCCACACAGATATTCAGTCCTTTAGAGATTAATTCGAGGAAATGTAGACTAAATAATTTGGGTTTAGTCTACTAAAAGTCTCCGGTGAATCTCCCTCCGCATTCGTGAACTGTAAAACAAGTATACTTTTTACATAAAAGTATGTAAAAGTTGGTTCACACCTTCATGAAACGAATTTACATTCTCGCTCTGCTGATAACGTTTAGGGAGCATCATAAATCATTTCCTCAAACTTTCAAGGGTCAAAGTACCAAATTCTAAACTCCCTTGTTCACGAAGTCTCCCGGAAAGCCAGCGTTGCTAGAAGTTGCAGTGAAGATTTCTGATCCTGAATATAGCTGTCAATGGTATCATCATTTCCTCTTTTGTTGTGTGTTTCTGTGCTAAAACGTAATTACATGGACTATTATATTTACTATTATATTATATTTACCACAGCATGCTTGTTTGTTGATCTGCAGGTAACTAGTAGCCTTGCACTGCATAAACGTCAATTAGCCTACCAGCAATATTTGACATTGTTCTGGTTTTATTAATATTTTATCAAACGCTTTTCTCTCTGGTGAACATTCACTACAAGTAACAGTCTTGTATCATTTCAATTAAATAATTTCCGTTTATCGGTGGCTCAAGGTTTGGCGAAAGTCTGTTGAATGAGACCCGTGAATAGCATTCGATCAGCAATTTTAGTGCAACTCTTGAAGTGGTTTTTACATCTAGCCTTGGCGCATAAAATACATAAAATGCAGCTTGCTCACGTCTGCGGATCTTTCATTTGGTTAAATAAATCACGTCAGTTTTAATCAGACCAATTTATTCATCTGCTGTTTATTTTTAATCTGCCTGCAAACAGCTAATACATACATGAAACCCAACCGTACCTTGGCTTTTCCCACTCTTTCTTTGCGAATTTGTCACCACACATTTGGTGTCATGCACGAGAGCGTCACAAATTCAAACAAAACTGAAGGTCAAAGCTGCTTGCTGTGAGAACCATTACCATCAGGAAAAATGTCACTTTTTATTTTTATCTCTAGTCATCATCTACCTCCCCCTCTCTCTCTCTTCGAAAGCTCCCCTATGCATTTGCCTTTCCTCTCGTTTCATCAAAGATCAGCAACAATCTTATGGCCAATTATGATCCTTGCAACATCTCCGCTCAAATATATAAGGGCTATTTTGGATATTCCTTTGACATTTACCTGAATCTCCAGTTTTTACAAGTTCTTGTAGTTGGTTCACAATCATGCAGTTTGGTTTTTTGTTGGTTAGGGAACCTTTTTGGTGCATATCGACTTTACCTTGATCATTTATTTTTTTCCTATCTTGACCGTACCCTGCTTCTAGCAGCTCTTGAACATCCACCCCCAAGTGAAGAGGTTGTTAAAGAAGCGTCTGGAGCTATTTGACGACAGTTTTCCAGCAGATTTAATTGGCATGTAGGCTGCGAGAAGGTGCATTGATTCGAGTTGCATTCTTTTTGACCACCACTGAAAAAATCAACAGCATTTTAAATTGATTGAGAAAAAAACCTGTCATCTGAATTATGTATAGATCTTTTTCTTGTTGAGAAGCTGCATGTGTTTACAGTACGGGATAAAATGCATAGAATATGTGATTAAATAATTCAATAGTTAAAATATGAAATACATGGTTTGGGGTTTTTTCACTGTATCATGCATCTGACTTTATATTTATGTGAAATATTGAAGGATTCACAGGAGCTGTTAGGATGCGCTGCGCTTTAAATGAAACTAAATCAAAAATTTATTAGATTGCAAACTGAAGGTCATGTTTGCACGTTTGGAAAAATGGTAGGCTGTATATTTAACATTGATACGCATTTATCTAAAGCTTGGGTCTCCACCACTTTCATGTTTAAGCTGTCAGGGTTTCGCTAAACCATGTAAACTACTTTAAATGTAGTACTCCCACAGAGATAATACTTTTGGTTTTCCACTGGATCTGAAGTATTTTGACATCTGGGAAGTCTGCATCCATTACTTCTCCTTTTAAACCACCAGGGATTCTCGCTCTGTCAAAGGACATCTAGTTTAATCCGCACGATATCCCAATTCAGGCTTTTGCTTTTATTACGAGTTCTAATAGTGAACTAAAATTATTGTAAATGCAATTGACTTTGAAATAAGGCTTTATTGTAAAGAAGGTTGAATTTCGAGTATGATGTTTGTTCTCTCAGGTTATGTTTCCTTCCTAAATTCCCAAAAGATTCCAGGTAAGCGGGACCTTTGATTCGATGAAGTAAAACATTCTTTAACAGGCTGTTGCGCAACAACTTTGGGAGTGTTTCCTTTTTGACATACAGTAACCGTAAAAACAAGATAAGCTGAAATTTTACTCTACCTCTTTCTGTGTTGTAGTTCATGTCAGCCTGAACCAACCCCTGCGGATCCAAATGTGTCAAAATCTGCCATATGCTTTGCCTTTTTTTTTTGAATCTGGTTGTTTTCCATTAAAGCTGTGTTCAAAATGGGTTTAGATTATACGATCAAAGTTGAATGCCCTAAAAAGCCACCTGAGGTGGGGGGATTGAAGGAATTTTGATTATTTTTCCTGCCTAATGCAGGAAATATGTTAGGGAATGCTCCAATGCTGATGCATGTAATGCTGGCAAATGATTTAAAAGCTTTGGCCTAGTTTTCAAGTTTTAATGTCTATCCAGCTACAATTCGTAAATACCCAAAACAAGTCAGTTTTAACATCACTTGTTAGTACTGAAGTGTAATAAAGGTGGTGTACAAAGATGTTTTTATTGCCATTTTTTGATTTTTGATTTTACTAAATTAATTCATTTTGATTGCAGTTTCAGTAATGTCTTACCAAATATTTACCCTGTAAATATATGTAATTTATTTATTTATTATTATTATTGTTATTATTTCAGTGTATTTCTTCTATTTTTTTTTAATGATTTGCAATGATTCACTACTTCAGTTATTAAGGTTGTTCTTTATAAATATAATATTGGATTTATTCTTTTCATCTGTTTCAGCAACAATGCTTTAATTTGCATGCTGTACTTGAGCTGTTAGACCATATAAAACCCTATTGAAAAAGTTCATGCCCTCTAAAGCACAGCCATCTGAGGGTCAGCTGAATCCATAACGTTCAGTGAATTACTTTTTCAAACAACCGGCCAATTAACAGAAGTTAGCCCATCCTTCGTCTATATGTTGGTTTTGTTCATCTGAGTCGCCGTGTGAATGATTTCTTTTGTTTCTCGGTGGTAAAAAGCAGGAATGCATGTGAAAATCATATGATAAGAACAGTCTGCTGAAATCTCATCTCAATTACACATCCCCCCTCCCGACTCGAGGTGATTTTATACTCTGGTGATCCGTTGACTATAGTCTTTAGGGTTTATTAAATGAGATTAGTTGTAAGACTCTATTGTTCGGTAGCTGCCAATAATTACAAAAGTAAAATTAACTGTTTACTATTATTTGGGAAATCCTGAACTCTTAAGAAAGAGTTAATTTCAATAGTTTCTAATGCTTAGGGAATTTGTTTTGTCATCAAACCAAGTTATTACTTTTTGTCTGTGTGTTTTAATCTATTCTAAAGCTAGATTAGATCTAATTAAAAACCATATAGCCTAGAATAATAGAGTAGATATAGAGGGTATGAAGTGTGAGCGTTTGCTGGAAAAACTGGGAAAAGTTTTGGGTTTAAGACTGGGATATGAACCTAAACAGTATATTTTTTTATCAAATCGTAATCTTTTTTTAACATTTGTGTACATTTTTGCATTAGGTTAACTGGTCTATGCAAGGTTTTTGATTTGGATGTTTGATTTGTCCAGGGAGGGTTGTGGAGGATTCAATAGACAGATTGTTTTGTGGGAAAGAGTATTTTTGAATAGAGTATCATATCGCCTGCATTGTGTTTTGACTAGAGAGATGAAGTTTTTCTTTCAGTCATGTATGGTTGGATTATCACAGTGGTGTACAGTGGATACGTGTTCTTATTTTTTTATGATAGAAGAGATCAGAGCTGACAGGAAGTGGAGTGGGAGAGCGAAGCGGGTGGGTCTTCAAGCCGGCATTCGAACTCGGGACGCCAACGACTCTTGTACTTACAACTTTCATTGTATAGAAAATAACATCTTCTGCTGGATTTCTTTGTAGAAATGCAAAGGTATTATTTTTTGGTAAACACTACCTTCACAGCGATTTTTTTGTTTGTTTGTTGCTGGTTCTAAAAATATATGTTGGTGGTTTAACACATGCATGCTAGGTTAAAACACACATAGTCTTATATCTATTTATTTTTTTACCTTATTTGCGCAAATTCTCGCAAAAGATTGGCTTTACAATTAATTTTTCCAAATTGCGTGATGCTAATCTGCGGTCATCGGTCGATTGGTCTTATTTTCATCTTATCATGTCTGTAATGCTTGATAAAGCAGTGTTTGTGAGCGCTGCGCTGCTTTGTGTGCAGCTTTACCACGGAAACCACCTTTTTACCGCTCCAAAAGTGGCACCTAGTAGCAAAAGACCAATGAGTGGGCAACAATATGCTAATGTTTTCACGTCAAGATGAAAGAGCTTGGGGTTCATTTTAACAACGACTCGATACAGAGTCAACTCTTTCTTTTGAGAGACAGTGAGTTTATACATTCAGATTTAAAACTGCGCCAGATGTTTTCATTCACTTAGAGCTGTGTTACACATTTATTTTCAAATATCCACTAATACCCCTTTTAAATACTATTTTATTTTTTTGTTTAACTGTGGAGAAAAAAAACCTATTAGCATTTTACCTTCTGATTATACTTGCCTGCATAGTTGAAATAAAGGTCTAGCTATATAATATTACGTTGTTGAAACAGAATTTGTTTTTGTTATATCCTTTAATCGAATAGATAAGCAGACAGAAGGAAAAACATTAATGATCCAAGGGTCAGGTGCAAAACAATGGCAATGCACTACATAGACAAGCAGGATGAAGGCCAGGCCTTTTTGTAGAGTTCTTTCATTCTCAGTCTGACCTTAGGCTATGAAAAAAACCCAACAACAACTAGTTCTTAATAAAAAAATTTATTCTCTCAAAGACAAATATATTTTGAATTGTGCTGCAGATGTTCTGTGGGTTTAGTTTAAGATCACTACAGCAGTTTGACTTGTGCCAGCCCTGAAAATAAACCATTCGTCGTGAGTCACTAACACAGAGCGGCTATTATCGACTTTGAGTTCTTCCTCAAAGAAAAAAAAATTGGCTTTTTGAAATTAAGTACTGCAAAAAATAATAGATGTTTCTTAATTCTATATCAGATTTGATTTTTTGGAGCATTTAACCCTATAAATAACCTGCTTTAAAGCAGACTTAAATCCAGACGTCTACTTTAACCTAATGCTGCACATTTGGTACTTAATGGCCAAGTAAACATTGCTTTTGACACTAATCACCACCATCAAAAGCTTAAAATTGCCTTTCGTGGCCAACAATTCCTTTTTATGACAAATGGTGCGTGTACGTGATGTACATTCCCTGCAATTGGGGCTTGGTGACCTAAAAGGTCCTGTCGTGGAAGGCCGATGTCCTGATGGGTTAAATGTGATTGGCCATTCCCTCACAGCACAGCTGCGGGTTTACGGTTTTCCCGCATTCTGATTCAAACACAATCTAGGTCAAGAGGGGCCCGAATGACATTGTTTAACCTCCTCTCCAAATAACACTTGCAATGTTCTTGCTGAAATCGAAGGGAAAATAAAATAGTGGATGCAGGAAGCACTTGAGTGCATTTTCAGTTTGTTTTTCTCAGTATTTCACGCGCTAGCCTGAAGTACCTAGGAATGCTCATGCATTTGTTTCTGCGTTGTTGGAAAAGCAAAGTCTCTTCGGGTAATCTGACAAAATTATCTGGATGACTGCAGCGTCTGCTTTTATCTTCTCTTTAAAGATGAAAGCCATTCAGAATTGTTATCTTTATGATCTTTGTTGTGTTTGTTAGTCAAAAGACTTATTTTTCAGGTAATTCAGACAAAGGACTGACTAATATTTTATTAAAATTGATTTATTTACCTTTTTCCTTGATTTAGATTGTGGTGTTCTTGTCTCTGGAGTATCATATAATATCTGTTGTCTAAATTTGGCTATGGCTTTGATACTATGGGTTTCGTATTTTTAGTTTGTATGTCACTTTTGTTAATCAAAAAAATGCAAATTAATGCAACATTGAGCCTAAATTGAGCCAAGATAGGCTATGATATTTTTGGATAAAGAGCATGATATTTTTGGATCATTTGGGACTATTATTAATGTGATATTTACTGCTCTTTGATGGTTCAAGCTGTTTCTCATTCTGTGCGATATTTATTTACTAAATTATTTGACCAGTTGGAGAACGTTTATTATAGTTTATTATGATGAGTATAATTATTTTTATTATTGATTCATGTGTTTTTGGCCGTTTCTTGGGTGATTTAATGATAACTTTATATCATATTATAATTTTTCTTGATGAAATGATAATAGGATGCTAGGTCTGGACGATATATATCGATTGATATATTAATGCGCATCTTGTCAGTAAAGTCGTTTATTTGATTAGCGGTTAATCTCCATCAGCTGTTTTCAAATGAAGCAAAAGTTCATTCACTGAGCCTTAGATCACTGACGAGCTACCCTAGTGAATCACACTCGAAACTGAACGCAATTGCGTAGCGTAATCTACATCTCAGTGTATTAACTGGTGCTCCATTTGAAAACAGGTGATGGAGATTTTCTGGCTTTACAAGATGTGCATAATATATATCGCCCAGTCCTTATGAATGCTACTAATGTTTATGCGCTAAAGGTGGAATGCAACAGCACTACTCAATTTTAGCACAATGCAAATGTTTATCCGATCAGTTCAAATTGAATGTATTAAATGAGTAATGGAATGCAATTACACACTGTAAAAAATGGCCGTTATTTTAACGGTAAAAAACTGTAAAAATGCCAGGGTAAAAACCTGTTAAATAGTTAATGGTAAAATCCTGTTAAATTCACAGAGAAACACCGTAAACTGACATTCTCAAAATTCCCTGCATTGCATTTTAAATTTTGTTTGAATTTTATGTTTTTTCTTTGAAATATCTATGTTTTTGTTCAGTTATGTTTATTAGGGTTGTATGTTACATGTAATGTTGTTAAATGAATATTTATTGCCCATTTTAGTTTTATAATTCCTACCATAAGGGTGTTTAGTTCTTGTGTGAATGACACTGAGCACCTTCTATATATGTTACTATTTAAAAGCTTCTTATGATGAGCTTTGGTTCATCATATGACTTTCTCATCACCACCTGCATTTGGTAGGTATCAGTGTATTTCAAAGATACAAAATAGATTTTAATACTTTAATAGGTATATTAACATTATATCAGTACGGTGTAATGGTTTATTATTAGAAATTACGGTATTTAACTGTTAATTTAACATAACCGTTAACAAAAAAAATATATTGTTACCGTATTTTTCACAATTTTATTCTGGCAACCCCAACTGCCGTTTTTTTACCGTAAATTTTACAGATTTTTTTTACAGTGCAGTATTTTACTGTACTGAGATTATGCTGTGGTTGTGCCTTTATACTAAATGTTTTTAGATTACCATGTTTCATAGAAATACCAATAGTTAAATTTTTACCATGGTATTGAGCTGTGCTGTATATGATTACAATGATATAATGCGAAATATATGCTACTAATGATTCCTTTTAATACATCTTAGAAACAGTCTGAAGAATTAAAATTTTTCTATGTAAAAATTAAGTTGTTACAGTTTTTTACACATGTGTTTGATAGTACACTTTAATTTACATCTGCATTTACATCTAACTCCCATGTGCCAAGAGACAAAAAAGGTAATATCATTAATATTGCAGCAAACTATGCTGAAGATATGTCATCAAAGGTTTTTAAGTAAATAAAGCGTATTTATGGTATGTTTTTTACAGCTTTCATTTAGGAGCAAAAATCTGCGTATAATAATGAGAAATATAAGGAATTTTATGCTTGTTTAACTTTTTTAACATTATCAAATATATGCAAATAATTGCAATTTCATGCAAAGTATAGGGTACAGCCTATTTTTTTTTTAATTCCTTTTATTAACTTCTGTGTTATTGATCGTTATTTGTTCATTTTGAGATTCTTGGGATCCTGTTAACTCTGCCGGTTGATGAATTCCAATGGAATATTTTTTGAAAAATATATATAAAAATATAACATTTTTATATATATAAAATATATATATTTTTTTTTTCAAAAAATATTTTTTGATTTGGCTATTTTTAAGTATTGTGTTTTTAATTAGTTGGAAGCTCAAAATAATTAGACCAGTTTCACGTTCACCTGACCGTGATCAAATGTCTTCTTGCTGTTGTCTTCGAAAAACAGAAAACTCTGCAAGCTAATTAAAGCCGCAATTAAAATATCTAATATATATTTGCAGTTAAGAAAAGTTTAAATCAATTAGTCCAACTAAGTTGCATTAGATGTGTGTGCATCTAATTTGCAATAATTTCACTGTATTATATGCATAAAATCAGTATTACATTATAGCCATCTGCCATCCAGATCTCTGAATATCTATATAAAAAAAACCCTCATCAGTCCTTTTCTAATCATGATGCACTGCGGATAAAAAGTATAAAACCATTTTAGCAGTAATTCTCCCTTTTAATCTTGCGCGCTTGATCTGATGCATCTACAGTAGATGGTTATGACCACCATGTTATAAATACCTTCCTAACTTCATTTAAAGAGCATAATTAGTCATTTAGCTCTAAAGAAAGACCCTTATGAAATGGATGATGGGGGTTGCTTTCATGATTGGATTTTTCCCCCCCTTTTATACTACATGTGTCCTTTAGAAATCAAAAGCCAGACAAGCTGAGTTTTTTAAAAAGCAACTTTTCAATTGCACACCAAACACATTATATATATAGTACATGAATTGACTGACAGGCGGCAGGAGACAAAGGGATGGAGGAAAGGCTAATTAAGAGAAGTATAGCGATCTCGCCCAGTGTCACTAAGCAACGTGCAAACCTTCTTTTTACGCCCTGAGGTTAGGAAGCACACGTCTGAGAAAAGCCAGTCTGCCGCTACAAACTTCCTTTTTCTGTTCTCTCTTTAATAATAAAATATGCGCACCTTGTGACCTCATAATTAGCTTTTCCTGTAGTTCTTCAAGTTAATTAGTTTGATGTCTATGTTTGAAATGCTCAGATAGAGGGCATTAAATGGTAAAGGCAGGCAAAATGGCAATAGCGTATGATTATTTATATCATTAATCGCGCACAGGTGATGCGCCACTTTTTTATTTACCATAAATGAAAACAAGTTTTTTTTGGGGGGGGGTTGGTAATTAAAGGCCTTGAATGATGAAAATGTTTACAAAAGGTTTTAATTTCTTTACTTGGAGATGCAGAAAAGCTATGATGCTCATGCGGACACTGGAGGTTTGAATCCGGCTTGCGACAAACTCTCTTCGCTTGCTTTCTCAGCCTCACAAATGGCAAACATAAAATGTTATGCTATTTGGGCTTGCAAAAGGTTTTCATTTCCTCTTTACGCTGTAAGAAGGCCAAACATTAAAAAAAGGGATGTTTTATGTTTTGATTCCTTGTCAAAATTTCTTCGCTTTATATTTGCTACTTATGTGTTTATTTAGTTATTTCGTTTTCCTGTTTTTTTTACATTCAAAGCATTTGACAAGGTCAGCTGTGGGCTACGCTTTTGTGTTGGTATTTACGGTGTGTTTGGAACTGAATTGAGTTGAATCTGGCAGAACGTGTGAATTGAAGCGTAGGAAACCTATAAAGCACTTTCAGAAGAAGTTCAGCGAATAGAGAACTTCAGTCTATTGATATCACATTGTCGCCGACAGCAGTCACAGGCGACATCTACTCTATTGATTCAGGATTCGTTTGTATAGTATGTGTACGCCGTCCCTTGCAGGTGAGTGAGACAAGAGAAGAAATGCTTCCTGGAGAGCTCTACGTCTTTAAGCATTCAACTACTATCTACTTTCTCAAGGGAGAATCTTTCCTGTTGCAGTAAATCTTCAAGGCGATCTCCATTACCTCAACATCTGCTCTACTCCACTAACAACATGAGCATAATAAATGCTGAATAAAACATATAAGCTTTTGAATACATTGAGACAAAGTGTCATTGCATCTAGAGTCGGAGATAATAATATGTGAATATAAATTATGTTGAGAAAAATGGGTAAATAGATCAAATTAATGACTTTTGCACGTTTGGAGTTGGGATGTTAAACATGGTGCACGCTTTATTTGTTACAGCCCCAAACCAGTTACAGCTCATGTAAAAAAATATGAAATTATTGAAACTATACTATATTAGAGACACCGTGTAATATTTTTATTTCTTACTCTCACATCGGATTTTGTCTAGCAACGTTTTCTTGAGCTTGTTTGAAGACATTTCAACACACATTCAAATACATATTTTAATATTAAATGCACAAGCTTTTTGGGAAGCGTGTTATTTTTTCACAACACTTCAGTTAGTACTTTGCTAAATGTATTGAAAAGGCGTATTAAACCCAGCGAGATCTTTCAAATCAGCTCTGTATTATTCTAGCTACATCTCTTGCTGAGTTAATACTGGAGCACATAAAAACAAAAATTCATATATTTTTATATGTCAAAGGAATAATAGATGATTTCAAGCCTGAGCTTAACAATTGAATTCCTAATCATTTCGGCGGCCTCCAGTTGGATAATTAAATAATTGGATAATTAATTAGACGTTCTGCTTTTGGCACATGGCGCACTGAATAAATCATTGGCCCCAACAGGATCGTTGAACTGCACAGCTTGACTCCTGCGTGCCGCCACACTGAATTTCAGCCGTCAGCTTCCTGTCAGAATTATCAGTGAAATGTTGCTGTTTTTTTCTTCTAAATTTAAAGAATAGCCCTCAGGGTCACAATGGCAGGTTCTTCACAGATTAGGATTGCTTTCTCAGGGACTGCTGCTTTTTTTGTGGGTTAACTCCTTAACCAAACAAAGAGAAATGACCCAGTTTCTTCCGCCCCTCCCCAATTTGAATATGCTCAGAGTGAAATTGGATAAATGCAGTTGAAATGTGGAGAAACTACTCTTTAAACACAACAATTGACTGAAGAATGAGGGTGGGGGTAGGGTTGGGAACATATATTTTGGAGTGTCTTTTTTTTTTTGTCTTTTGAACAGCTTGGTGCTGAATAAAAGGACGATCTACTCTTACCGTCAGAAATGTTGCTACAGTGACTATGTGTGTGTTTTGAAGCAGGTGTGTTTTAGTACATTATACTGCTCAATTTATTCATTGGTCTGTTCTTGAAAACTCAAAATTAAGTTCCCTTTGGCCAGGCTGTTTAGTAGCATACGTTTTATAAAATGACTCTATTTCTATTTGACACAGATTTCCTCTCAAGAACAACCCCAACCCCCTTTCTGCCTCCCATGTATGAAGGATAGGGGGTAGGGAGGCTTAATTTAGGGTTAAGATAAACCACGGGGAAGAAAGCGCGCTCCGTCTCCAATATGCTGATTTTAATGATTTAATGAAGGTATTGTACTCCCTGGAGAGAGAAAGCTTTTTTTTTTTCTCTAGTCTTTATGTAAGATGATATTGATCTCTTGGGTGGTGCATCATTTCTTAAAATGTTACAGAAGAAGTCCGGAAGACATTGACAACAGCTTAAGCCTTTTTAGGAAGGTGCATGCATCGAAGCCTAATTTTAGCAACCGATTTGATTGTATAACATTATAATGAAGTACAACATTATAGCAACATTGAGAACTCGAAAATAACTATTGTAATAATAATTCATAAGCAGTTAATATCCAAGTTCATTTTAAAAGGGCCAAATTTCAAGTGGTGTGCCTCAGGGTTCGGTACTCGGTCCAGTGTGTGAAAATCTCTAAATTGACATGCCGTCACCAAAGCTAAAAATAATTTTAATGCCAACTATCATCCTATGCTAAGAGACATTATCACATTCAGTTTGTGGCATTCTTTTTTTTCTTTTTTTCTTATATATTAGCACGAACGTGACAAGAACATATCATTAGGTTAATGTTTTAAAAACGTAATGTAGTTCATGCATATAAAAACATAAGCAAAGCACTCCAAGTTAATTATGTTTAATATGGTTAATTTCAGCATTAGAGGCAAAAACATGGTTATGATTTTATAGCAGCCGAACTTTCTAAAGAATCTGTCCTTAATATAGATTAAACATAGGCAGCTTGTTAGGTTGGATTTAATTACATTTTATATTGAACATTTAGCTTGGCTGGGAAGCTTGCTTGGAAATAGTGTCCTTCAACCATCTGCAGTACTCAGACTGTGTACAATATATCGATCTTATCTACTGGTTAGATACATGGGTGCTTGTTGCCCAGTGAAAGTAAATTATTCATACATCCACTACACTATATATAGACTATTAATGGTCACCAGGAAGTTCAAACAAAAAGCTGCTGACATGACCCTCCCTGGTGTTGAATTGATTGGCTTTTTTCTGTACGTTCACGCACCCCTCCGCTGGACTTTTCCTAACCATGATTGTTCAGTTTTTGTGGATGTATGCACTTCATTCTTTATTTGGTCTTGCTGATTTAGAGTTTTGTAGTGAATGAATGTTAGTTTTGTTGGGTTGAATGAGATGCTCTTTTGTGGCGATATCCCACACAGTTCTTTTTCAACAGGCCTTTTGCACTACACTGCAAAAAATGCTTTCTAAGACAAGATTTTTTGTCTTGATTCTAGCCAAAATATCGAAAAATTTTAAAATCAAGAAGAATTATCTAAATAAAAAATAGTACTGTCATGTTTTTAGAAAAAAACAAGATAAAATTAAGTCACTTTTTGCTTAGAATTATTTTTAGCTGTGGTGACGGCATGTCAATTTAGAGATTTTCACACATTGGACCGAGTACCGAACCCTGAGGCACACCACTTGACATTTGGCCCTTTTAAAATGAACTTGGATATTAACTGCTTCTGAATTATTATTACAATAGTTATTTTCGAGTTCATGAATGTTGCTATAACGTTATACTTCATTATAATGTTATACAATCAAATTGGTTGCTAAAATTAGGCTTCGATACATACACCTTCCTAAAAAGCTAAATATTCTTATTTCAAACAGAAAACAAGATTATTTTGCTTGTTTCAAGTAAAAACTCACTTAATTTTAGCTTGTTTTTTCTGACAACAAGACAGTAATTGTTTTTTGTCTAGAAAATTCTTCTTGATTTCAGAATGTTTAGATATTTTGGCTGAAGGATAATGGGTCTCCAGGGAACGACGGGCTTCAGGCGTGTTCAATGTTCAAACAAGGTCGTATTACAATGATTCTGAAGCCTAATAAGATAAACTTTACATTGATAACCGCAGACTAATTACCCTCCTGAATAACGATGCTAAACTTCTTGCTTTTGTTTTTTATTGACGAAGAAAATTCAGGGTTCATGACTGGGAGGTATATTAGCAATAACATTGGGTTGATTTTAGATATTATTGATTACAATTGCTGTATACCAACTGATTCATTTGTTGATTCATTTATCTTATTTATAGATTTCTACAAAGCATTTGATACTGTTGGTCATGAGTTTATGTTTAGATGGTTTTGGGGAATATTTCAGAAAGCTGTTAGAAACATTTACAATAGATGCAATACACATAAAAAGAGCTGAATTTGAAAACATATTTGGAAGAATATTTAAATTATCCCAGTTAGCCGATGACACTACTATTTTTCTGAAAAATGATTTAGAAATATTAAAAGCAATTAATTGCATCACAGAATTTTCCGCAGTGCCAGGTCTTAATGAATGTAAACAGATAGGTGCAGTTCCCAATTAAAACACACAGAAATACATGGCGTTCCTGTTAAACACAGAGTTACATACTTAGGCATTATCATAAATAAAGATGAAAATCAACGCAGTGTGCTCAATTTTCAGCCCATAATAAACTATCCAAAGCAGAAGGGATATCAAGATCTGCTTACAGTATGTGTCTTTAGCTCTGGATATGCAATCTAAGGTGTACAAAGAATTAGACAAATTGTTGTTTATTTTTTATGGAGGAATAAGCATCTCTATTTGAGAAAAGCAGTAATATGTAAACCAAAGAGCCAAGGTGGATTATCTGTGCAAAGTCTAAGCAACTATTTCACCTTTAGTTACACCAATAGTTACCTTATAAGGCATTAGGCTTCTTTAAGACATCTGCTTTTTGCACTGGTGTTTTTGTTTAAAGAATGAGATAGTTGTTTAAAGTGGTCATAATAAGGTGTTTTAAATATTAGCCTCTAGTTTTACAGACCAGGCTTCAGGCAAGTTCCAGACTAAAATACATGTTTGAGATGTCTTAGCTGTAAAGATCTTGCTCTGACATATCCTAAATTATTTCAGTCCCTTTGTTCTGTTGAGATGCACACCTGTAATGTGTTCTTCGAAGGCTTTTTGTAGAACCTGCTTAAAGACTATAATTTAACTAAGGCCTAGTCCAGTCCACGCCAAGCCCTGTCTGTAAAACCAGGCCTAAGAGTATATCTTGAAGCACTGTATAGATGTGAAAAATAAATAAATGTAAACTATTATAAACAAATACTTTTTTTGTATTTTTCATCACATTTACATAAAAAAAAAAATTTGCATCTTCACACTGAGTTGAGTTCATGGAAAAGATCCAATCACTGCTTCAGTGAGAGAGCTGTTATTAGAGCGGTCAGAGAAAGACACGCAGCTGAAGCAGGGGAGTATGGGAAAGCAGAGCTACAAAAGAAGATGGGTTCTTAAGCTTTAGAATGTAATCGAAAGATCTTTGCAAAATTGACTTTTAAGTTTACAAGAGCTGGATTTGAGGAGGGTTTGACGGAAGTGGTATGTGGCAGTGTTCTGGATATGATAAGAGAATCAGGATTGACAGCTTTTCTGAAAGCAGCATTTCGGTGTTAATCAGGGTCAATGAATGAATGAATGAACATGTTATTCCCAGGAGGCAATTTTAAGTATGATCTATCCTAAATATTATGGTAAAAGACTTGGATGTCACCCCACAAATGTTGCATTTTATATGATATAAGAAAGAAAATATCATATAATTGTTTTACTGATAGCAAGAAAAAGAATAATGTTCTGTACAGTGCCAGCTTTACTTGCTCCTGTTCCAGGCAATGAAGGCCCACAGATATAACCATAAACGTTTTCCTGTCTCCCTGAGCTATTATAACGTGATCTTGATTGTTTGCTGTCAGTGTCTTAAGGACTGTGGTGCATATACAATATTTTTTGAGCAAGTATAATCAAACAAATAACTTGTTCAAGTGTGTTTAATTAGCGTTAGACCTAAACTCTGCATGAATACGGTTCTTTGAGAACCCCTGTTCTATTTGTATTTATTTATTTACTTATAGATGACACTTTAATATGAATGTTTCACTTGCATTAATGCATAAATGAACACTGCCCTTGCATACAAATCCAGTTACGCCCATAGACATATATATATATATATATATATATAGTAGACGCCCTACCGACCGATACCCTACTGGCGCTGATGAGCAATGCGGCCGCCATCTTAGCCCGGTCACCCGCTCCACTCAGTGTAATGTGTTCAGCAGGAGTAATGAGCTGTCAACGCATTTAATTCATCATATCTCGCGAAATACCGAATGGATTTTCACGCGTTTTTTTCCCACAAAGGTCATAATTGTAGCTGTGATACATGATGCATGGTTTGGCGTATTTTAATATTGATTTTAAGCTTAACAGGAATATCTCCGATTCTGTGATAGTATTGGGTCTT
>JAUCMT010000053.1:10886078-10898715 GCA_032357475.1 Enteromius thamalakanensis | reverse complement strand
AATTTTGGGGCCACTATTAGAACTGTAAAACGCTACTGTATTTGTTGCAAACAGATTACCACACTGCCAAAATCAATAAGGTCAAAATAAGTTAGCCAACTAAGTTAAATTTTAAATGTTAAAAAAAAATTACATATGTTTGGATGCTTTGCTGCTCCAGTCTCCATAGGAAGTCATGGAAAAACTAGTTTATTTAATTGAAACTTTTTAAATATGGCTAAACATAAAATTTTAACCTGAATGAGACTTCCATGTTGAGAAAAAAGTTGTTTATTTAAATTGAATGGATAATATAGCTAGTACAGAATGTAAACGTTTAAACTATGATTTCGGGAAACACCAAATTGTTGAAATATGTTGGTAACGACAAAACATCTGACCGTAGTGGGCTAACTGTGCTGCCAAGAAATGCACCAAGGATTAACGTGCCAGTGTTTACGCTTTTTAGGGGAATCAACCAACAAGTTATTTTCTAGTCGATATAAATCAATAAAATTACACACTTCATCATTAAAATGAGATGTCCTTGCGAAGGCTTCAGTGAAACTGTGAATTATATGGAACAGAGCCATGAAAAGTCAACAATAGTCTGCTGCCTCTACTGTCTCGGGAAGAAAACATTAATATGAACGGCAATGATGACTTAGTCATTCTTGAGGGACTCAATGCTAGCTCAGTGAGAGGTCAAATAGAGCAGTGCAAACGCAAATTAAAGCGAAAAATTGGCTTGATCAAATGGCCAACGTTCTTTTAGAGAAGAGCTTTTGGCCGTGAAAGGGCTGCCCTTGTGTTGCCATGACAATCTTGCAAGATCATTCACAATTAAAGGTGTGCCTATTGTAATTCGTCTTTCATTTAATTTATTTTATTTAATACTATAATTTCGTGTTTTGTGTTCATTTTACCGAGACACAAATGGAGAGATTTCAGTTGTGTTGGGAGTTGTTTCTGCAGTTTGTCTTTCTACCATGTCGGCATTGCATGGAATTTCATGCCTGAATCTGCTCTTGACCATTAACTCCATCCATGACTGTTTCAACCCTGCAGTCCATTGAGTTCTGCGGGATTTAGGATTATTAGTTTTGCTACCTCAATTTGCAGATGGTTTTGACATAGGAGCCCTTTGGTAGTAAAGCAAAAATGACTTGTATCTTGAGGGACTGACTGTCCCTACAGGCTGTTGTCGATCAGGTTGTATACACGTGTTGGCGGTTTGATCGGCTTACCTGCTGTACTGTATGTAGCATTTCAGATGCACGGATAACACTGGCACGTCATTCCCAAAGTCACGGTCCTGTTCTGTCGGAAAGCAGTTATACATTCCGCATGCACATATGTGTATCTAATAAAACATGTTTTTGATAGAGGTAATGATTTTTTTGGACCGAAAGGTCCCAAGTTATGCATCTCAACTGCTTCTAAGACCAGTGTTTGGGAAGAATCAGGATGACCGATCACCTCTAAAGTTGGAAACGCGGCGTTATGTGTGCTTCCTCAAGAAGCTAGTATAGTCACACCATACCATATTAGTTTGTGCCCTTGAAAATCAAGCCAAATGCAGTCTGTGGGCAGTATCTTTGTTTGCGAGAAATGCGATCGGTCGCATTTGCATACGTCAACGCCGTGCGTCTTATCTCTTGATGGGATGCTGTGCTTTACACTTTTTGTGGGTTTTTCCATGTATGGAGTCGAAGCTTTATGGAGCAAAAATGCCTTTTGCTAACTGTTCGGCTATGTTCATATTTCCAAGTACTTTCTAAAGTTTCGTAAGAATTCTCCGAATAAAGTCTTAACGTTGTAAAGGTTGAGCGTTCAGTGTAGTATGATGATCGGATCCGTTCTCCCGTACCCCCTCAGGTTAATGCATGAGAGTGGAATGATTAGGCTCGGCTAAAGATTGATACCTTTTCTATATTTCTTAATGCTATTGATATTGTGATTACTTTGATCAAAAACGCTTGCCTTTAGGTTCCATTTTTTTTACTGCTCTTGATCCATAACCCTAACAATAACCTGGGTTTTAAAATGTTTTTGGTGATTTTATTTCGCAGTATTAAACTATAAGAGGGAAAATGAGACTAGAAAGGCAATATTCATGAATTAAGTCCCCTTTGACTTGAGTAAAGCGAGTTTGTTGTCGCAGGCTGGAGAAAGCAGGTCGCCCAACAGCCGGACAACTCAACTGGACGTCCTTATCAGACCGCCTTTTGCATTTAAAATGATTCAGCCAAATATCCTTAGTTCAGTGCTTTATAAAAACGGCGAGGATTGTAAAGTACGAATTACCTGGGGAAACAAATAAAATGGACACTCTAACTTTAGACTTTTAATTCGGTCCCTCGAGACCCACAAGGCCACAAAAACTATTTATTTTGTTTCTGATGTCTGTACAATGTGTGATGTTTCAAGTTAAAGAAAAAAACCTTACAACGCAGAATACCTCAGATAATAAATCCATGTAAATCTTGACAGCCTCCACGTGTAGATAGAACTTTGTTCACTGCCTCGTCATCTCACACGTCTCTTCTTCTATCATTTCACTACCCTTTATATGTTGTGGAGGTTTCATTACTTTCCTTTCATGTTTGTTTTTTAGTCCCAGGAACAAACGACCCATTATTTCATTCATCGTTCACCTTGACAAGGTTTGGCGGCATTCACACTGACGGCACTTCGTAAGTCACTCGATTCCAATAAGAGTTGGCGATTCGAGGTGACTTGTGTGCCGAAGACATGACAAAGTTAAGCTAGTCAATTTTATGCAAATGTGTAGTGATGAGGTGACAACCATTGGCAGCCTAGACTGTGATTCGTCACCGGATTCATTTGGATTCTGTGGTTGAGTTGAAACGCCTTCTGGCAACCAACAGTACAGCAACCTCGTGACCTCCAGCGTTTTTTTTGGAGACAGTGTGAATGCCGTTTTAGGAAGGGAAGACATTGCCTCAGTAGTAGATGCTAACTTTCACAGTCCATTTCAAAGTAAAGCAGTAATGATCAGACCAAGTATCATGCATCTAATCGCAGATTACAGTTTGTTACCGTAATCAGAATTTGGTTTTGAATTGAGCCACAGCTTAAAGTCAAAAGATGGGCTTTGTCTTTTTTTTTTTTGAGGTAGTTTGTTAAGCATAAGCCATAGTTTACGCATTTGTCGAACCTAATCTCATCATTCATTTTCATTATCAGCTAAACTGAATGTAGGGGGAAAAAGAATAAAAAATTGAAACTCTTAACACACAAACTAACTTTTTATGTAACTATACATACTTTAGGACAAGCTATAGATTATTATATTAATGTGTTCTTAAATCTATATACACTCAACGGTCACAGTGCATTGTATATATAACGTTCTGTATAGTTATATACTTATCTTCTGGAACGAGATGTTTATCTCTTCCTCATTTGATTCAGGGAACAAACATTTCAGTGCAGTATATTTAGACTCCTGTATACAGCATTTGTATAGTTCGTTTTCATCTTTTCACAAGTTTCTTTTATCGTCCACATACTGGAATGGTAGTTAGTCTTAAAGTGAGCTAAACAAAGAGTAAATTAAGTTATTGTAAGGCATCTAACGCTGCAGTGGTGCAGACAGCTGTTTTTTCCACAATACTGTACAAACAAAAGTATATATTAGGATGACGCGCAAACTTTTTAAGGTGGATGTGTATATAGTCTCGTACCCATTCCGTGATTTCATTTTTTTTTTTACCGTTTTGGTTTAATAACAGCATTTTAAGTGATTCTAAAATATTCATTGTGACATCAGTCAGTGATGTAAATTAATTTTCCCTGTGAAAAAAGGTTATCAGCCAGGTTTCGCGGTATTGCTTGTTATTTTTGCTTGCTAAATGTACATAAAATTTAAGTTCAGAAGTCGGATGGTTAAATTATTTGTGAACACTGGATCTTTATTGGACGATGTCCTAAAATCATCCTTATTCATTACGATGAAGAAACGCACCCTGGGTGTGCTTTGCTGCAACTGCTTTTTCTTAACGATAATGATGTTTATTACTATTACAATTTTTCGTGTGAAGTGAAACGTCTTCGTGGCTGTGAGCTGGTTGTGTATGAGTGTGTGGAACTGCTTGAGGTTTTTTATTTTTATCGCTTTTCGCTCATGCATTTTGTGGATAAACCATTTCTTATGAACGAAATCATGCGATTTCTGATAAGACAAGCCTCTTGAGTAGTGGTTTTCTTGATCATCTGTGAAAAGAAAGGAAAAAAACTATCCTTAAACCATTTCTCTATTTATCTTAAATCCTATTAGTAAGCCACAACTACGAATCCCTCAGGGACAAACGACACTGACTCAATCTATTCAGGTACTTTCTCTAGATTCTGCGGCCTAGCTGTTAAAAATACGACGACAAACGTACATATTTTTTGAAAAATTGAGCAAAAGAAAACGGTCGCTCGTGACGAGAGTCATTTTTAACCTGTTGTCGCTTAATTTCTTTTCCTCTGTCCTTTTTAGTTTTTGTATTCTTTGTATCCAGACTTAAGTACAATATACGAAATGAATGTCAAGCTGAAACTTCAGGTGAAGAGCAACACTCAGCCAGACAGTGCTTTTCATTACAATTTCTTCTGCACACACTGTGCCTCAAATGCCTGAAGACAATAGAACACTATAGCGACAAACACCACATCAGAGCCCTCACTGATAGTGGTTGACCGGTCTCAGCACTCCTATACAGACGTACCTCTACATCGCAAGGCCTGATCTTTCACATTTGCAGTCAGTAATTGGTAGTTTCGGTCTCTGCTTTTAGCATGTAAGTATTTCAGCAAAAAAAAAAACTGCCTGAAGAAACTGCCTCTCAATATGCGAACGGCTTTATGTTGCGGTCTGATTTTGTGCTTGTTTTTTTGGTCTTGAGCTTTTAGGTGCCTACTCTTATTGTTAAAAAAGCTCAGATACTTAAGGAAGGATTTATGAACTGGCTGTTGTATGCTGATTTTCATCTGTAATTATTATTAGAGAGGTCGAAATCGTGCGCATTAAAGAGAAACACGAGGTCGTGTGAAACAAGGGCGGCATTTACTCCTCAATTAGTCTTGGTGTTGAGTTTTGTTGTTATTTTCCCTCCGATTAGCAGTTCTTGAAACATTCCTGTTGTTGTTCTTGTCGTAGTGGGTTTTAGTTTGTGTTGCCTGATAATGGGCAGCGAGTTTGTTGTTTTCAAAACAGGCTTGGATTCAGAAGTTCAAGCTTGATTTAAGGCAAAAAAAAGAAATACTTACATGTTAACTCTTTTAATACGAGACGGAACGGGTTTTTAAAACACGCAGGTTTGTCAGTGTGGGATAAGGTGCTGCTTTTTCCGAATCTTCTCTGTTTTCGATATACCTCAGACCATCTAGATCGAAACGAGTGCTTTTTACGAAATGGCATTTTGACCTGTAACACACTGGTTCCTTCGAGTCAGTCCAATTGTTGGAAGACAGGCGATCCAAAACTGGAATAGACCTCATTTCAATATATATACTGTTTACTCTTTGACAAAAACATTGTATAGTTTAATATTTTCTTGTACTGTAGATTTATTTATGTATATTAATTTGTTCTTTTTTTTGTACTGTGTGTTTGACTTTTATTCTAGACTATTATCGATGTCCGTGTTAGAGCACTTACGAGGATCACAATTATTTTTGTTTGATTGCACTATTTGTTTTGGGTTTGTTTGTTTTGTTTTGTTTTCTGTTTGAATGCAAATTCTTATTTTTGAGCTGGGCTAATGAATAATAAGCTGTCTCCTAATGTATGTGATTTTTAAAAAAACAAAACAAAAAAAAATTGAAAAGGCAAAAACTGATTAGATTTTCTGTGGTCTAATTTAAAAACAAATAAAAAAAAGTTTTCTCTTTCTTTTTATTTGCATTGACCGTTAAGCAAAATGCTGATTAGATCCGTCTTTGTGCATGTGTGGAGTTTTACTGGTTATATTTTACCCATTAGGAAAAAAATGCCATTTTTCAACACATTTTAATTGTAACATTGTGCAAGTTAGTATTCACTGGATGCTAGAACCTTCTTATGAAAACCACTATTCTTCTAATAAATTTTTGTTGTGAAAACAGTGTTGAGACTGCTTAATTGTGTTGTTGCATGTTTCTATTGTCGTTTCTGTTTCTGAATATTAATGAATTTCCTCCCTGTAAATGAGCTGAACAACTGTGAAGACACTGACAAAATCATTTTTAGCTCAAAAGTTCAACTCTGTTATAGAAACAATTGATCACTGAATTTTTCCACCTAGAACATTGTTGGGCACCATGTTTACTGTTGTACCCACAAAAATTCTGATCAATGTATTTTTTATTTTTTATTATTAACAGAGCTGAACTACTCCAGAAAGACCATGTTTAACTCAATAGATCAGCTCTGTTATGGAAACAACTGCCCGTTGATTTTTTTCCACATAACAAATTTGAACTACTGAAACATAATTGAACCTATCATTTGCTAAAAACAAAATTTCTGTATTTTTTCCCATAACAGAGTTGAACTAATAAAAAGAGGCTGACAAAGACACATCAACCTCAGTATTTCAACTATATAAACAACTGAACGCTGTTTCTGCATAACAAAGTTTATCTCCTGAAACATTGTTGCACTTCACCATATTCACTTATACTTTGTGCCAAAAAAATCATGGCCATTGTATTTTTCTCCCATAACTAGAGTTGAACTACTGTAGAAAGATTGAAATGGACACATTAACCTCAATAGTGCAACTCTGTTATAGAAACAATTGATCACTGAATTTTTCCACCTTTAACATTGTTGAACACCATAATTACTGTTGTACCCACAAAAATTCTGATCAATGTATTTTTATCCTCATAACAGCGCTGAACTACTCTAGAGAGACTGAAAAGACCATGTTTAACTCAATAGCTCAACTCTAATAATAATAATAATAAATAATAATACATTTTATTTCTAACGCACTTTTCATTAGAAAAATCTCAAAGTGCTACACTAAAAACAACATCCACAAAATCTAAAAATTTCACTCATATAACTCTGTTATAGAAACAATTGCCCACTGTTCTTTCGTTCCCACATAACAAAGTTGAACTACTGAAACATAATTGCACATACCACATTTGCTAAAACAAAATCCTGATCAATGTATTCTCCACAACAGAGTTGATCTACTATACAGTAGAGAGACTGACAAGGACACATCAACCTCAGTATTTCAACTCTGTTGATCACTGTATTTTTCCCCAAAACAGAGCTGAACTATTCTAGAGGGACTGATATGGTCACATCAAGCTCTGTAATTCAACGATATAAACAACTAAAAGCTGTTTCTGCATAACAATGTTTAACTACTGATACTTTGTTGCACTTCACCTTATTTACTTGTACTTTGTGCCAAAAAATCATGGTCAGTGTATTTTTCTCCCATAACTAGAGTTAAACTACTGTAGAAAGATTGAAATGGACAAATTAGCCTCAATGGTGCAACTCTGTTGTTGCACAATTGATCAACAATTGTTTTTTATTTTTATTTTTTTTTGTTGAAGCACCCTACTATCATTGCAGTTCAATAGATCTATTGTAATCTGTGCTAAAAAAAATCAAGATCACCTTCTGATTCCGGCCACTTTCTTTCCTTTTAGGAAACCAATTATGTTAATGTGCCATTTAGGTAATAACCAGCAACACCGAGATGTTAAGTGGCTACACCATTTAATATTAATCGCAATGTTGTTGTGTACTGTGCATGCTGACCCTAAATGCATTACATCAGCGAAATCGTTTGACATCACCCATTTTTGATTGGTCCATATTTTAACAATACCAGCAACACTTCACTTAACCACTAAGGGCTTCTATTGTTTTGAACTGACATATGTCAGTGAGAGGAAAGGTCAGGTCCATAATCATAGTGCCTTTCCTACTGTGCACAGTTGCAAGCACTCAGCAAGTGTCCCCATTACTGAATAACAACTGCAGAAAATGGATTCAATTAAAAAAAAAACTGAGGACAATTTACAAAGAATGAGTGTCTTTTGTCATAAAGAACATTACACTCACACAGACACGTTCAAGAAACTAATATAGTTCTGTCAAACATATTTAGTAGATAGATAAAATGTTTAGCCACTAGATCTTGACATGCAAGTGTATATGTGTGTATATATTTATATATAGAAAGAAATACATCAGTCAATGCATTGCTAAGCTAAAAATATATATATATTCAACCTGATCTCACAGTAATTCGTACGTATTTTACGAGTTGGCTAATTCGTACGAATTCATACGATTTATTCAAAGTAGTACGTATTTTACGAGATGGCAATTCGTATGAATTTGTACGAATGACCTAAACATAACCCCGCCCCTAAACCTACCCATCACGTAATTTTAGACAAATCGTACGAAATCGTACGAGTGAGGCCATACGAATTAGTACGAATTGGCACAAATTTGGCACCTCGTACGAATATATACTAATTGCTTGTGAGATTGTGTTGATATATTACTTTTCTAGATAGATAAACTAACTTTTGCGCAGATAGGCTTGCGAAGTGATGCAACAATTTTAAAAATAAAGATTCTTTATTGGCATCAATGCAGAACCTTAAAAAATTATGGAACTGAGCAAGAACTGTTTGTTATTATACGCATCTTTTAGGGAAAGGGAATTAGGTGGAATTATAGGGATTTTTTTTTCATTATCCTCATGTCTTCTAAACCTAGATGTATTCATTTATTTTGCGGAACACACAATAAGATATTTTGGCGATAACGCTGGACTTAAAATTAAGTTTTTACAGAACAAAGAAAGTTCCTTTTAATATCCTACTGTATATGCATAGATGTTTGCTGCCTAAGTAGTATAAAGACCAAGTTATTAAACTATGCTCCAATGTCTTCATATATAGCAACAGAAATTAGAGCAACATGTCTGTGTTTATTAGATGGCTTGGATTTAGATGAGTTTGGGGCAGAGGTTACCATGGCTAATTTGAAGCATTGTGAGTTGTTGAGTTGAATTAACTGTATATGCATGAGCAGCCATTTATATGGTGCACAGATTCAAGCTTCTAGTTGTGGCTGTGAAGGGTGTTTTAATTAATTGCAGAAAGAATACATATTTTTCTATATGGTGAGAATATTGCAGGGTTTAGTCATTTATACTGTTATGAAGGTTTGTATATAATAAATTGGTTTTATCAGTGGTGGTGGCTTAGGCACTATTATTAGTGCTATAGTCAAAGCTTGTGATTCGAACAAAGCCCCAAACTCCTAATAGTATCGAACTTGAGCGTAAAACAATTTTTTACTAAACTTTTCTAAAATGAAATTTAAAGAATGCGTATCAGGTATGTATTTTTATCTTTTTATTAAATTTAATGAATGTCCTGTAGACTTCCTTATTGTCTACCGTATACAACACTATATTTTGTACATCGAATATAGTGGTATTTTAACTGATATAGTTATAATTTTATTACAGGCGCTGCATCCTTTTTCAACTTTCTCAAGCATAATTACATTTTGGGATGACATTTTATAAATACGACCTTCCTGACATGACTTGAATGTAGATAGCACACTTACATCTGCAAGATGTCCGTTGAAGATCGCTTGAGCTGGAAAGCATCTGCTCGACGTGTATGAGAAGTCAGTTTTACATGCATTTGAAATCATAAACATCTTATTATAGACATCTATTAAACCTAAAGAATACATCTTGCAGCAGACGTCACATACAGTGGGGCAAAAAAGTATTTAGTCAGCCACCATTTGTGCAAGTTCTCTATGAAAGACAAAGAAAGAAATAAAAAAAAAAGAAATAAAAAAAATGAAAATTACATTGTAGGATTGTTAATGAATGAATTAGTAAATTCCACTGTAAAAAAAGCTTCCCGAGTTCGAACTTACTGGTAATTAATAGGAGGCAAAGCAAGTTTGATGTGCTGTCCATGGAGAGGACTCAGGGTTCGATGGGCTGGCCGGCCCAAACCCTGCATGTCCCCCCTGCAGTAGAAAACAAAAATTGGTGGAGTAGGGGAGGAGGCATGATATGATTTCAGACGAAGCATGTGTGCTAGCCTGTTATATATGTAAGTCAGGGTAGCATATTTAATTTTTTAAAGGAATATGCACTACTGAAGTAGTTTAGCAAAATTTTATAAGGAGATAAAAACTGAATTAAATCTTGGATATAGTTATACAGCACGTATATTGTTCATTGTTAAAACAGCTATCACACACAGCCTCTGTCTAAAATTCAATATGGCGTCTGAAGGTCTAAATTAAACTTTAGAATATAAAACAAAAAGATAATTGTTTTTTTGATTATTCATGAGATGTTATAACACATTATGAGTTTTTTTTATTATGCATTATGCAGTCATTATAATATCTTACGAATATAGGCATCATAGAAAGTGTTACCTGTCTTGCCGTTTTATGAATCACGTCTACGATAACTTGTCAGAGTGGGTTTGCTAACAAATTTCCCATGGTTCAGTAGAGAGCCCCTAGCATGTCATCTTGTCACTTTTATTTTTAAACGGTCTTATTTCTCTTCTCTGCACTAGAAGTGTGCACGTTAACACGTTGATAAGTGGACATATGTTCTTTGATCTTAAAGGGTTATTAATACTCACCCTCGCGTCATTTCAAACCCGTAAGACTTTTAGACAGCAATACAACTGAAATGATCCCAGGTCCAGAAACGCAGTAAAAACATTGGTAAAACAGTCAATGTGACATTAGTGGATCAACTTCAGTTTTGTGATGCTACAAGAATTTTTTTTTTTTTGTGCAAAGAAAACAAAAATAACAATTTACTCGACCATTCTTCTCCCCAGAGTTACGTCTTCCACCATTTTTGAGAGTATCACAACACAGTATATATGTCCACTTTAATGTATTTGACGTAATAGTTGCCTTGTTTACATGCGGGGGAACGCATAGAAAGTTTTCTTTGAAAACTCTTTCCTTCATAGAAATCTTTTTTTGAAAAGATTGGAAAGGGTCTGTGAGAAAATGTTGAGTTTCTTTGATAAATGCAAACATTTTGTAAGTAAATGCTAAAAATTCATGATTTAACACAGAAAACGTGTTTTGAAAGAAAATGCAAAGTTTCTCAAGGAAATGCAATACTTTTGCTAAAAAAAAATGAAAATGTTTTGTGAGAATGCAGTAACTTCTCGTGCAAAACTTTAGTTAATGAAATATTGGTTAGATTATTAAAAAAAAATACAATATATATCAGTGTATCTGTAAGTTAAAGTACAAAAGCACTGAATCATAATTTTCCCACCCATCTACAGTACTTTTTTGTCTAGCAGCATGAAGTTCTGCAAAAATTATATAAACAAACTTAAGACACTTATAGGGTAAAACCTTTTAAGCGACAAAAAACCTTTAATGAAATAAATAGAAAAACATTTAAACACAAAAACACTTAAAAGACGGCATTAAATGGAAAGTTGCTTAAACTACTTTGTCAAGTAATCGTGTGTAGAAAACAGACTAAATGTAAAAAATTGTACATCACCAATGTCGGTGTTCAACATACAAAAATACTATATGGAAATTAAAAAAACGTATATATATATTACAAATAAAATTAATGTTAAACAAATATTTTACAATTATATTAAATACTATTAATCCTGTATAACATGCCGTCCATTAAACTGTACTCTTAAATCTAAGATCCACTGGTTAGATTTTTGCTTTCTACATTAATAAATCCTCACCTGACAGCACAAAAATACCCATAATTCATCATTCACATGCAAGGGTTATCTTTTCTTAAATAGTTCTTCAAGCTAGATGTTATGGTCCACAGATACAAATGCACGCTATTTTCTCTTTTAATGTCTTCTGTGATCTACACACACTTTCCACATCCACATTCGACCGTCTTTTCGACGTCTTGCGTGAACGAACTGCCGTCGTCACACTCGAAGCTGTAGCGTCTGCGTCGTACCCTGGTCTCCCCGCAGCAGAAGCCTGAGTCCGGCCTGCAGCCGCCGCTACACTCCATCCAGGACATCGGCTGCGTGCTGCGACACTGGACCTCCCCGCGCCGCACGTAATGGAAGTCCCGCACCGACTCGCCCTGACACGGAGCCACTGGAATTGCGTGAAAATTGTAATACGTTACTGATTGCGAATTACACAAAAACGTATATAATAAAAATAAAATGTATATTTCAGAAATCACTTTTTTTAATTCCGCATTTCAAGCAATCAAACTGCAGTTCGGTTGTTTGATTAAATAATAATGACAAAATCTACGTCAAATATCTAAATTTACTATATATACTTTTTAGCTCACGTTGCAATTTTTGTGGTGAACAATTCATCCGTGTAAATCCATTCACAAAAAAAAACAATACCTTTGCCTTCGTAATCGTTCACACAAATCTGAAAATGCTTCTCCCCTCTAAAAACGTGAACGTGAAGGTATGGGCATGAGTTCACGCCAAAAAATCTGTCATTAATTACTCACCCACATGTCGTTCTAATGTTAGCAAGCATAGGTCTCTGCAGCAAATGTAATGGGAGTTACCACATCGGGGCGTTTTTACACCATGTTACTGATTGGCCGACGTCATAGTGAGGGTAGGTTTA
>JAUCMT010000053.1:10859046-10885978 GCA_032357475.1 Enteromius thamalakanensis | reverse complement strand
AATCTATGGCGGCAAATCTATGCCATTAATAAGCGAGCGCACCACTGATGCTGGCGAGCGCGGTAAATCATTTCCGCAAGAAGAAAACGGATGTGCATGCGCAGAAACGGGGCCTGCGAGCTCATTTCAAACCCTCGCTAGCACTTGATAGCCTATGTCATCGATGAGTTACCAAATCGGGGCATTTTTACACCATGTTACTGATTGGCCGACGTCATAATGAGGGTACGTTTAGGTCAGGGGGATCATTTTGATTGCATGGTTGAGAAACACCCAGTGGTTTGAAAATGCCCAGAAATTGAGAAACGCCCACATTTGCTCTGCAAAGACCTTATTCTCAATGGTAGGGTAAACTATGTTAATTTTGATTGCACAAAAAAGTACTCAAGTTGAGCCACTGATGTCACATTTTACCAATGTTTTTATTACATGTCTATGTTTCAGTTGCTGTCTGTGAAGGTTCAGATAGCCCTCTGATTTCATCAGAAATATCTTAATTTGTGTTCTGAAGATGAACGGAGGTTTTATGGGTTTGGAACGATGCAAGTTTGAGTAATTACTAAATTCAGGTAATTTAGAAAATTAAAGTTAAAGTAAAAGTAGATTAAAGTAAGTAGATAACCCTACATTCCATGTTTTAAAGTAAATAACAAAACAAAAAATACTTGTTTAATCTTTGTAATCTTCTCAGATGAAAGTGTAGATGTCTGACAAACGTTGCTGTTGTACAGATCCTATTACAAGCAACACACAGAGCTTTTGAAAGGTTCCATTAAAAACGTTTCAGTTTGTTTGGTTTCCTTTACGCCCTGAAAAAGATATCACATCACGTTTTCATCGAGTTTATTGAAATTATCTTCCTGGATCAATTTCCTCTCAGCTAGCTCAACTTTTTAAAGTGAAAGTAGTATACAGGTACATGCATATGTATGTAACCTAAATGTATATTTCTGTGTGTTTGTGCACAAACGTGTGTGCGCGTCTGTGCGTGTTTACTGAAAAAGTATTTTAAAAATGTCATTTCATTTGATAACATGTAATTATTGGAATTTGAATATGTAATCCAGATTACTTGGATCAGTTACTACGCATTATGGTTTATGATAATCGTTTGTTATGTAAATGATCCTGGTTTACCTGTGTCACATAACTGTCCGATGTAGCCGCTGTCGCAGACACACTGCGCCTGTTCCGTGGCTGATTCCTCACAGAAGCCGTGCTGGCATGAGAGCGCCGTACAGGGGCCGGGGGACTCGTCTTCTTCTGCGCACAAGGGCCCGTGGAAACCGGCCACACACTCGCAGCGGTATGACTGCAGCTCCAGCGGGACACAGGTGCCGTGAACACACCTTACAGCCAGAGACAGAGGACCAGGGCCCAGATTTACTAAACACGGCCAAATAGCATGAGAGCACAATGCCACAAGAAAGTAGAGGTGATACTGAATAGTCCAATATGTTATTCTTCAATATACATATATTTAACTTACAATAAAAAATACATGAGAATATGCTTTTATTTTGAATAACCATGTATATATACATACATACATACATATTTCACCTGTGTAAAATGTATTTTTTATGTATTCAATTATTTTAGCTACTATTTATGTTTCTATAAAAATGATTAAATAATATTAAATGTTTTATAATACAGATGAATTGAAATCTTTACATAAAATATATAAATTATACATTTTGTTTTCTTTTACATAAAGTTTTCAGTATGCATTACCACATGGTTATATAGAATAAAATTATTTATGCACAAAAAATTCAGTTTTTCATAAAATTTTTAAATAATATGTCTAAAAAAATTAAATAGAATATTTAGAAATGTAATATTTACTGTATGTTTTTCACTATTATGTACGTCTTCTCTATTTTTGTACTGGAAGCTCATGTTGTCAAGTCAAATTCCTTGTGTGTAAAACTTGGTAATAAAGCTCTTCTGATTTTGACTTATGATGGTTTCAGAATCAAAACAGTCATAAGCTACAAAATGAACTTCTATTTAAGATAGTGGAGGTATATTTTTGTTACGATATTATGTAAAGATCATGTTCATGAAGATATTTTGTATGTTTCCTATCATAAATATATGAATATACATTTTTGATTAGTAATATGCATTGCTTTATACTTCATTAGGACAAGTTTACAGGTGAATTTGTTCTATATTTTTTGTGTTCTCAGATTCAAGATTTTCAGATTTATAAATGTACATTTATTTATTTCCGTTTACAATTTTAAAACACTGGCCCTTATGCCTGATTTTGTGCCGCAGGTCACATATAAACCGGAACATGTAGCGTGAACACACTTGTTTTTCTGGCAGGGGTTGGTAGCGGCGGCCGGCAGGGTCTGGTCACAGTGCGGGCCGCCCCATCCTGGCTGGCAGCGGCACACAGGCCCGGCGGCAGAGTCCAGCTGACACAGTCCGTTCACGCAGCGCAGCTCCTGACAGGCCCGGCAGCCCGGCACCACTCCCGGCTTCATCTGTGTGCGTGTGAAGTCCTGCAGCTCGTTATTGATGTACAGGTTTCTTATGCAGCCCTGAAAACTCGAGCCGTTCAGAGACGGCCACTGGTTCAGAGACAGTGACTGGGCGTTTTCAGGCATTCCTGATGGATAAAACATACAATTAGACAGATATACTTGCAGTCAAAGAGGATTGCTATACCTGGTTGAAGGTGTCAGTTTTACCGCCGACGTATAGCAGGGCGTCTGTAGTGAGGGGCTGGATGTGCCCCAAGCTGTCCAGAGTGGTAGGAAGGCCTCCGTCTACAGAGAGGTTGACCATGCGCTCGTAGGTCACCAGCTCGACGGTGTGAAAGCGTCCATCGTTCACGGTCTCTGAGCTGCGGAAACAACGTGAATTACAGCAGCTGTACTGCATCTTAACTGTGGAGCATGCTCTTTGATGTGAACCTGTAGATGGTGCTTCCCGGACGATTTCCTGCATCGTATGTCACTTTGACATGGCCGTCGTGTAACTCCACCGCGATGTGGTCGTCCACGCCGTTGTAGAGAAGAATCCCATTGTCTTCTGCTGTGGAGACCTGAGAGAAAGAGTACTAAGATTTCAGCCTGGTCTCTTTTAAGTGCCCGTATTATGCCTTTTTAAATATGATCTTTCATGCAGAGTGTCACGTAGCTGTATGTGAACAAACTTTCTGAGTTGTGATGCCGACAGTGCACGATAACTAAGGTTATTGTCTATCAAAAAAAAAAAAAGAGTATCTAGTATAAAACTTTAGGACAGTAGTATTGTATGTTTAAATATTACTTAAATTTTGTAAAAATTGTTTTCCAATAAATATTCAAATATTAATGTTACCACAGTGCAGCTGTAAAGGAAAGTGTTTGGTTTGCTGTGTGTGTGTTTCACTGTTTGCATTGCATCCTTGAATCTAACAATAGCAGAAACATAAAAAAAATAATATGACAATTACTCTGACATATGGCTGATAAAATTACATTTACATTTACTCATTCAGCAGATGTTTCATGTGCCAAGGTCACAGAAAATGAATCCCAAGCATATGCTTGGACTGAATTTTTTTAATTACGGAGCTGTTTTTGCTAAAAAATTTTTAGGCATATGGTGAAGGTCACTGTCTCTCTCATATTATCATAAATTAAACAGCAATCATAGCAACATTAATACTCCTGTTTGTGTAGTTATTATAAGTAATAGTTCACATACATGCTGCCGCATGGGAAAATTAAAAAGTAAATATAGAACAGTTTTAATATACGTAAAGTGATATATTTGCAGATGTTAAGATATATTTGCAGACAGTCAGACAGCTGCTGCTGAGCACACCTGTAGCGTGATGTTGGTCTGCGGCCGGTTCTTGACGTCGTCCAGCAGCAGGTATGAGTCTCTGTCGATGAAGTTGACGCTGAGCAGTTTTTCGCAGCGCGTGCCACCGAAGCCCGGGAGACACTGACAGGCCGCAGTTCCACTCCTCTCCACACAGGGGGCGCCGTTCTCACAGAGCAGCTGCTCACAGCCTGCCGGAGCCCAGAGAGACGCCTCACACAGACGACCGCTGCCAGAAAACAACAATACTGCTCAAGAGTCCGTAACGCACTAAATAACACACCTACTTCATGCTATTTGTGTTGATGTTGGTTTCTTATGGCTTTGAAACACTTCAACACTTAAAAAGAAATAATGCATTTTAGTTAAACCTTTGATACAGGTATTCTAATGTAATCATTTATTTCTTTAACAAGCTTTAAATGCATTTTCGGTGTAAAAAAGTATATTTAAATAGTTTTTTTTGCAAAAATAGATAATGTTTTATTATGTTATCATGGTTTTATTGTGTTTGTTACCTAATAGTTACCAAATCCAATCAAAATAACCCAACTGCAGTTTGACTGAAATGAACTGAACACACAAAGAAAAAACATAATTTCTGAAAATTGTTAAAAAGAGTAATTTTTTGAAATTTTTAAAAAAAAATTAAAAATTTTGTAATTTAACTTTTTTTTGCAATTTAATATAAGAAATTATTGTCAGCACTGAGCGCTAACATTTTTAACATTATGTTATAATGAAATATATATATATATATATATATTTTCTCTAAATAATTCCCTAAACATTCTATTAAATAAACTTAGTAATGCCTATTGAGGATTTAAAATAAGAGAAAATATTTATTCTCACTATCTACTTTATGAAAAATAAATAAAAAATTTTTTATGTTCATTTAATCTTTAAATCTTTTAAATTCTATATAAAACAAATCACTTCAAGTTTAATATGTTTTATATTAGTCTTTTAAAGGAAATTCATTTGAGTGTTTTTAGCTCACCTGTAGCCCTGAGGACAGACACATGTGTATCCGGCCACATGATCCACACAGAGCGCTCCGTTCTGACAGTAATGCCCCTCACATTCATTATAATCCACACTACAGTCATCACCAACAAACCCCGGCGGACAGATGCACCTGAACACAAACAAACGCAGGAATCTCATCTACATCATTATCTGAATGACCTTAAATGCTGCTTTTCAGCTGAAAGGCTCATTCACATACCAGAGCAAATATCTGCTATGAACAGGACAGTGAATAGAATGCACATTCCTACAGAGATGAGGAGCCAATCCATCAGGTCAAAGAACCAGTTAGTTCTTAGTTTCTTTATCAGACACACTTTCTACACTCTTTAAAAGCTGATAGAATTCTATTTACTTTACTCTCTTAAATACCTGGTATTCAAAGGTTTGAAATACATTTCTCAATGTAAAAACTATTTTACAAATGATCCGAGAGGTCATACCACCTGACAATTTTATACATTCAACTTACACAGCTTGACATGAATAAAATATAAATTAAAGTCATTTTATATTTTACTATTTGTTTTTACATAAACTACCATTCAAATTTTAGTGTTAGTAAGATTTAGTTTTCTATTATTTTTTAGAATCATGCGACACTAAATTCATTTTAAAATATATATTTTAACAGAAATGGTTATTTAACAATATTACTGTATTTCTGATCAAACTTTGAAAAACAGTAAAACATCTCACAACCTTTGAAAGGCAGGGCATGATATATACATGCCGTACATTGTTAATTAATGTATTACTTTGATTTAAATACAATGTAAAAAATGACAGTTATTTTAATATTAAGAAAAAACTGTAAAAAATCTACGGTAAAAACTTGTTAAATTATAAATTCCTGTAAAACATTTGTTTCATCATGTGACTTTCTCATCATTACCTACATTTGGTGCTTATTGTATTTCACATAATGTCATGATTTCCAGCTGAAGTACCCACAAGCCCCTCCAGAGGGCACTCTATCCAGAACATCACCATCATCTCAGAAACTCCATTTCCAATAACACCCCATGCCTAAGATTTGTTTGCAACACACATCGTTACGAACTGACTGCATACACAACTAGCTCCTATCAGGAGGACTATTTAGGTCACACACACATTCACCTTCACATTCATGAATGTTGCGTTTGAGCGTTTTCTTTTCTCTTTGTGGTTCTTTCCATGTATTGTCTTGGACTGTTCTCCCCTGTTGATTGTTTGCTGCCTGCCCCGACCTCAGCCTGTTTATCGTTTATGTCTCTGGGTATTCTCTGTTACCCCTGGTGCTTTTGTATGAACCTTGTCTGTTCCACAATCTATTAAGTGCTGCATATGGATCCGCTCACTTCAGACTTCTGCGTTACAGAAGACTTCGCCATGACAGGGTCCAGCAGCTGTTTAAGAGGACTCTGCCCAGGTATGTACAATACGGGGAGGTTATTCACACTCAAGCAGGTTACACAGTCTTTGGAAGATCATGTCTAGGATTTTCTAGCCATTGTCAATGTTTCCAATCTCCCAGATATAATTCTTATTGAATGTTTTTGTGATGGCATCAACCAGCCTTTGCGCTCCCAGCTGAGACACAATGATCCGGGTTCATCTTTGGCTGGATTTATTGACTTTGCTTTGTTAAGGTCAGGTTCACTGTGGGTGTCATGGAGAGGGAACGTGACACCAAAATCAGTACTGAAATGGTCAATGTGTCTAAGTGCACTCAGGAAAATTGCAGTGACAACAGAGGCGGATCGTAAAATGGTGGACATCATGACACCCTGTCCTGCCACAGCTGCCTTTGTTGAGCCAAGACAAGCCACAGTCATTCTTCCCAAGTCAAGTCAAGTCATCGCTGAACTCCTCATGCAAAGCTAAGCCAAAGTCGACCGTTATGAACCAAGTCAAGCCATCACTGATCTTCACAGGTGCAGTCAAGCTAAGGTTGACCATCAAGAGTCAAGTCAGGTCACCATTGAGGTTCACTAACCAAGTCACCCCACAACCGAGCTACATGAGTTAAGTAGAAGTTTCATAGATCTTCACAATTCCAGTCAAGTTATTACAGATCTGCACAAGATGGCTGCCACTCCTGAGCCACTGCACAAGAGGGCCACCAAGTCAGAGCCACAGCCCAAGCTCAAGATGGCCGCCACTCTAGAGCGACATCCCATGATGGCCATCACTCCAGAGCCACAACAGAGACTCCAGCCTTCACGGATATCAAGCCATAGTCTTCAGCCACCTCAGATGCCCCCTTGTTCTCAAGCATCGTGGATGTTGCAAACGAAAACACCAGGCTACCCAAGGACGTAGGAGGCTGGACTCCAGTTTGGAGGAACCAGCGCTGATGCCGGTGTGTGCAGTGGCCATCTCCAGGGTTTCTGCGCAGACCAAATTAGAGACTATCCCTCTATCATTTGTGCTCCCTGTCATGGAGGTGGATCTTTTGAGTGTGTGGTTTGCACACTGCGCTCCAAAGCCAGATCAAGTCCAAGAATCCTCTGAGCCAGATCCAGAGCCAGATCCAATCCAAGAATACTTTGAGCCTGATCCAGAACCGGATCCAGTCCAATAATCCTCAGAGTCCGCTCCAGAGCCTACTCCAGTCCAGTCCAAGAAACTGGAGCTGGAGGTGTCTGCTTGTTCTGTAGATCCTCCGGAGGTTCCACTGGTGGCTGCACTACCTCCAGAGCTGTTGGTTTGGATCGTAGATTCTCCGGCGGTTCGACTGGTGGCTGCACAACCCCCAGGGTCATTGGTTTTTCACACAGACCCCCTGGAAGCCAGCAAAATTTTAGCTATCCTTGTCACGGCTATAGAGGCTGCCTCTGAATCCCTGTCATGCGTAGTCATGGCCAGAGAGGCCGTAGAATCCCTGTCCTGCCCTGCCACGGCAAGAAAGGCCACTATTGAACTCTAATTATGCCTAGTCCAGGCCATGGAGGCCAATGAACTCTCCGCCTGCCCTGCTATAGCCATGAGGACTGCCATATTACTCAAGCCTCGCCCTGCTACGTCTAAGGAAGCTGCCACCCGATGCTTTGTCATGTCTCGTAAGGGCAGCCATAGAACCCTTGATCCGGCCTGGCAAGGCCTTGGGAAGCCATCTCTAACCCCTTGTAACCACCATGGAAGCTGATAACGCCTCACCCTGCCGTGTCACAGCTACAGAGAGTGCCCTGGACTCTTCGTCCTGCCTGGTCATGGCCGTGGAGGCCGTCATTAACCTCTCTGTGCACTGTTTCAGTCACGCTGTTCCAACCTGGTGTCCTTCAACAGTTCTGCCAGTGGCTGCAATACCTCCAGAGGTGAGGTTCCTTGACTCTGCAAGCTCCACCCCGGAGGGTGTCACTGCTGTCTGCTCAGCCCTGGAGGGCTTCTGTCCCATCAGCTCTGCCCTGGAGGGCTTCTGTCCCTTCTGCACCGCTCCCCTGGAGGGCTTCTACGCTGCCCTGGAGGATTTCTGTACTGTCTGCTCCGCCATGGATCTCTGTCCCACCTGTTCTGCCGTGGCCCTCTGAACTAGCTGCCCTGCCATGGCTCTTGCTCTGCTAGGCCCACCACTGCTTCTTGCCACAGGGGCATCTGGAATCCACCCCTTAAGGGGGAGGGCTATGTCATGATTTTCAGCTGGAGTGCCCACATACCCCTACAGAGTAACACACCTGGTTAGGAACTGATTGCACCTGGTTCCTTTCAGGAGGACTATTCAAGTCACACACACATTCACCAAGTCTTGTTTTGCCCCAGCCAGCATTTGTGAGTGTTTTCTTTTCTCTGCTCTTTCTGTTCTACCCTGTTGATTGTTTACTGCCTGCCCCTTTGATCTTTTCTGCCTGGACTATTCCAACTCTGATTGTTTGCTGCATGCCCCGACCTCAGCCTAGATTTCCTTTATAATATTCTCTGCAAACAATTGTTTACAATTTACAATTGTTGGTATATTTGAATACCTCGGGGCTTTTTTTAAAGCTTGCTCATGTGGGACTTGACATGATTATAAGTGAGTAAGAATCTTTTTTACCATGTCCACAAACAAAGTTGATGAGAAAGACTATTTAATGAAGATTATGTTGCTTTGAATTTGGTTACAATAAATAAATGAAAGAGTACTGTACCTGTGTATTACAAAGAAAATGTAGTAAACCTTACTAAGAATCCCCTATTAATGAAACATAAGAGTATTATGAATGCATAAGGCATTGTAACTGTATTAATAACTGTACAGTATGTCAAGATATTCATCTCATGAATATTTATAAGAACAGTTTTAATTTTTTATAATATTAACTTATTTGTGGTTATAGATTTTAAGAGTATGATTATTTATAATACACAATGACCACGATTTATCCACTTAAGTTACAATGGATTATATTTCTCATAGTTAAAATGCATCATATGTCTCATATCTTGCCACTTTACTTAAAGTGGACAATTACCACTCATAAGTAATAATAACAACTATTTTTTTCTCAAACCGCCATAAGATCAGATATCAGATCAGATGAATGTGTAATATGACACATTTGTGTTTATCTTTTTTTTTTATTATCAGTTTGATTATTTGATGATATCCTTTAGACAGCTGATGATAAGTAACTCAGCAACTACATGCCAACTGGGCTTCATTAGAGTGTTAATACTGTGTGTGGTAAATATTTGCCAGCACTTTATTTTGATGTTCCTCAACAGACATACTGAGTATAGGATACATTCTACCTACCCTATAAGTCTACTAATACTCTTAGCTTTATATAATAAATATTGCATTTTTTTTTCAGTTGAAAGTACTAGCTAGTACTTGTTGTTTGAGCATTTCCAGTGAGTATAATTTTGGGGCTAATGTGACACATTATAATGTTTTTTCATAATACATTATGTATCTATTTATTAAAATGCCTTAAGAATACCCTTTTAATTCATTATAAATACACGCTTCATATAAAGTGTTACCGAAAATGTGAAGATATGCTTATAAATTATGATTAGTGTTTTGCTCTCACTTGGGTCCGGTGACGGTGGGTATGCAGGTGGACCCGCGGTGACAGGGATTCTGTCCCGGATAGCACAGATCCTCCTCGTATTCCTCACACTTCTGGCCTATAACACACATCAAGCCTCTCTTCACCAATCAGAGCAGAAGAGTGCTGTAAACCCCACCCGGGCCGCACCAACACTGACCTGAAAAGGGCCGAGGACACACGCAGCTGTAGTTTCCCACTCCGTCCACACAGATGGTGCCATTCTCACACTTGTTCTCCACACAGTCGTCCACGTCCACCTCACAGAACTGCCCCGCAAAGCCCACGGGGCACCTGCAGCTGGACACACACACACACAGAGAGTCAGAGTCTAGATTGAAGCTGCAGTGAGGTGTGGGGGTTTGTGTGTGTGTTCCCACCTGAAGCCTTTCCCAGCCTCCTCACTGAGGCACTTCCCTGTGTTCAGACAAGGATTGCCGTCACAGGCACTGACAGGAAGCTCACAGTTTCTTCCCTACAAACACCAGCAGAGCGGCTTTCAAACCAACGTTCTTCACACACAGTGAGTTTTACTGACAGGAGATGTGTGGCATAATAAAATGTATTTCAGAACGAGCACAAACAGTGTCTAGTGGATATTTTCAGTGGATGTCTGTAGGGAAGTGTTCATCTTTGGTGCTTATGTTGTGTGAAATGTGTTATTATTTGAGATGTTTAACCAAAGTCTAAAAAAATGTGTTTCTGATTTTTCAGAGGGTCTGGTTTACTGGCTTATATGTGGTAAAAAAAATAATTTAATTGAATTAAATAAAAAAGGAATGTAACAGATGACAAACAAAAAAAAACGTCTTTATTTTACTAATGTTAAAGTACTAAAATGGCTAAAACTGGAATAAAAATAAATACAATTTGAAGAAAAACATTAAAAATGACAAACATGCATATAAAAACATGCACAAAAAACTTTAGCTAGAATAAAACGAAAACTAAAAATATAAATATTATTCGAATCTACTAAAATGACTAAAACTGGAATAAAAATAAATAAAAGCTGAAGAGAAACAAATTCAATTCAATTAAATTATTAAGTTAAATAACACAATTAAATTAAATTTAATTACATTTAAAAATAAATAAAATAAAAAAATTACATTAAATTAAAAAAATAAATAAAAAGGAAAACTAACTTATGAAAATTTTCAGACTTCATACTTTTCACTGGAGAAATCTATATAATGAATTATGTTTTAGCTAGAAGCAATAACTCTTAAGACTCAAAACTCCTAGACTGGATTGGCATAGATTATTGTGAAGTTTTTTTTAGCTGTATGGACTCTCATCATGATGGCACTTACTCATCTACATCTCAGATGAACTCAGGGTGAGGACATTTTCCACAGATATTCATGTTAGGGTGAACTATTGTATGTCTAGTGGTGTGCTGTGTTGAAGCTCAGGACCTTGTATCCCTGCGGGCAGCTGCACTTGTACTGGTGCACCGGGTCACTTTGGCACCGGCCGTGATTCTGGCAGGGGTTTGACCAACACGGGCTGCACTTCTCCGACACGGACGGATCCACAGGACCTGAGGGAAAGTAAGTGCTCAGCTAAATCTTCGCAGAGATGTGTTTTCTCCCTGAGACGCGGGGGTCTGTCACATACCTGTGCACTGGAAGCTGTGTCCCGGCGTGGTGAGCAGCAGCTTGCCCTCCATGCCCTGCGGCCAGGCACAGCGGGCGATCCCCGGCTCCTTGTACCCGCTCTTCACCCAGTCAGAGAGCCAGCGCAGGCGGCAGTCACAGTACAGTGGGTTTGCTCCGATCGCCCTGCAGGGCACATAGACAACAAAGACGCCATCAGTATCTGTTTGACTGTAATATTTGTATAATTGAATAATTGAAATCAAAATTCAACATGTTACCAGCTATAAAAGTAATAATCATTGCAATATTTTTTTCATATAATATAATAATTTATATAATATATTTATATATATATATATATATTATATAATAATGTATATACATTTATTCATAATTCTTTTAATTACTTATTGACTGTAATACAGTTTTTTTTTTGTAAATGTATAAAATTTTCCAATTTTAAAATGGACTAAAAACATTTATATGAAGCCATTTTACAACAAAGCTAATTTTAGATTATTTTTATTTCTACTATTCGTAATAATAATAATTTATGTATCAAATTATTCTAAAAATAACGTTAAAAAAAAGACTTTTAATTGTTTTGTTTTTTTATTACAGTAACAGAAATGTAGAAACGTATTTAGCACTATTTATATAGATCAGACTATGATATGTGTTTTTTCTCTTGATATGGCGTGGACATGTTGTAATATAATGTATTGAGAGAGACAGCAGGTGTGAATGTGAGACAGGTGAGACTCACAGGTGTGAGAGAGACGCTGCGTCTCTGAAGACTCCCTGGTGTAACTCTGAAACATTGTTGCCATGGAGAGATCTGCAAGAAATGGACAAGAGCGAGGAGGAAGCGTGTGGGCTGAGAGCGGGTCAAAGCACTGCATCTGTATGTCTGTCTGAGCTCATTCTGTGACACAGTGTTTGAGAGGAAACTCACAGCAGGCGGAGAGAGGACAGGCCAGAGAACACCAGAGCAGGGATACAGCGCAGAGAGTTATAACTCAAGATCCTGAAAAACACACACACAGTTAGCAGCAGAAGTGTGTGTGTGTGTGTATGTGCGTGTGTGTGTGTGTGTGGTGGGGGGACACTTACAGTGTGGTGAGTTGACTCATGTTGGCAAAAGACGAGTTGGACAGGGAACTGATTTTATTGTTGCTCAAGTCACTGAAATATAGCACAATAAAACATGTTAAATGCACTTTCAATACATAATCATCTTCATAATAGTCTGCAAAAACGTAATAATAAATATAACCACTACATTTTCTAGCTTTGTTTCTTTAAATTACTATTATTATTATTTATAATATAATTATATACTCTGTTTATATCATTTAATATTGCAATATATTAACATTATAACAAAAACAATTATAATAAAAAACAACATTCTTTATACACATTTCTGAAATTATATTGTTCTATTATTCTAATTTGTAAATTGTAATTGAAAATTATTTAGTTTTTATTAAACATAAAATAATAAGAATCTGTTTCCTTTTATAATGCCATAAATAACCTTAGTATTGTGTTTATTAGTAGTAGTATTTAATTTATCATGTCATGTTTTGTACTTTTTTTCTCCACCAAGTAAACATAGTAATTATTATTGATAAAATATTTAATAATATTATTAAATATGAATAATAACAACAGCAACAATAACACATTTTATTATATATTATTATTAAGTAGAATTATATGCAATTATATATAAAATAGAATATACAATATTGAATTTTTTCTATTATTAAATATATGCAACAGCAACAATAATAATAGATTTTTATTACAATCATTTATAGACATAAATAGTGCAAAGTAATTATTGTTAATATTAGTATTAATTTTTATAACTTTATTTGTTTTATAAATGATAAAATAATTGTAACAACAAATTATTATTATTAATAATTGCTATAATATTTCCTGCAATACAATTATTTATAATCATTAGCCGGTCTGAGGTGCGTTTCCACAAAATCAACTATGCTCACAAGTTTTATCGTTTCCAGTAGTTTTCAATGGAATAAACGACTACAGTTCACTGACGGTGCCTCTGGGAAACGCAGCTCTAGTCAGCTGGCGTTTAAATAGCAAGGCAATGAGGATGAAAGAGAAGGTAATGTAATGTTGTGTCTGAGACTCACACCAGCTGCAGCTGTTTGAATGCTGAGAGCTCTTTAGGCACAGAAACAAACAGATTCCCATCCAGGTATCTATGGAGACAGCGAGAAGTTCATCAGACACCCAAATACAGCCAGACCCTGCTATTAGCATAAAGCCTGCGTGTGACTCACAGTTCGGTGACATTGCGTGGGATGCCGCGGGGTAAAGCCGTCAGGTGCTTGTTGCTGCAGCGCACCACTGTCTCCAGACACGTGCAATGCTCCGGACACGCCGGCTTAGACACGCAACTCACGTCATCTTCAGCCAGCGCTGAGAATGACCACCATCATCACACACAACATCACAGTTATTGCATGAGTAGACAATGTATGATTCAAAGACTGTAGATTTATGTCAATAAAAAATAATCAAATATTTTAAAATAAAGACGAAATCGCAATTGCAAACAAAAATCTGAACTATGAGATAAAAAGTGGACAGTTTATTCAAAAGCAAACATAGAAAATCATCAGGTTGTAAGAAACCGCAAAATTGCAAGAAATGTTTCATTCGGTGTTTATTTTAGTGCTGTGATTAATCGTGATTTATCGCATCAAAAATATGTTTTTTTTTACGTAATATATGTGTGTATATAAAATATAACACACAAACATAATGAATGTTATGTAAACAAAAACTTTCATTTTGGATGTGATTAATCGCAATTAATTGTTTGAAAGTGTTAGTTTATTTGCAACAATTAACTTTTTTTTCTGTGTATGTATTTCCGCAACTGAATAAAAACTTTTATCTCGCAATTGGGAGAGTCTTTTTTAACTCAAAATTGGACTTTATAACTCACAATTGCGAGTTTATATCTCACGAATTCAGAAATTGTGAGTTATAAAGTCAGAATTACGAGATATAAAGTCATAATGCAAAATAACTATGCATAATGCATAATAAATTTTTTTTTTTTTTATACAGAGGCGGAAATGGACTTTCATAAAAAGTAACAAAATTAACTTTTAACTTAATTTTATTAACTTTTTTAAAATTCTGTGGCAGGAACAAAAACAGAATTGCACAATGTAAACTGTTAAAAGAACAAGTGATAATTGCGACACAAAAACTCAAAACAATCTGTAAAAATGTCACAATTCCCTTTTTTTTCTCCATCCCATGATGGAAAAAGGCTTCCATGGGTGAGATCATTTATATACTTTATTATTAATTATCTAATATAGTTTAACATAATTATTTAATATACGTTTTTTGTCAAAATATCGATAAAAATGTGCTGAAAGTTACAATTAATCCATAATGTTTTGCCTCATTTACCAAAGATTTCAGTAAAGCTGTTTTTTTTTTCAGTTAAAATTATACAGTAGCTGTAAAATAAATAAAACTAATCAAAATAAATAACATAAATCTAAACATTACTTGTACATATGTAAAAAATATATATATTAGTGAATATTAAAATATAAAATTAGATAATTTCTGCATCCAGAAAAAAGTGTTGTAAATCTGAAAATCTTCACTGTTGAGCCCTGGATATGTATACTCTTAGAGCATTCTCATTCAAGTTTATGTACTGTTTATTTTTATTTTATTATTGATATTAAACACAAAATAAAACTTGAGTAGCTTGAGGCATCTGCATTCATATGTTTGAGTAAAATATGTTTAGGCCTTCTAAATGATGAAGGTGCAGGACACTAAAACGATCAGCTCAAAGCTAAAAACCTCATTTACCCTTGTCACAGAGGAAGTCTGGCTTGGCCACGTCCTGCAGCGGGATCTCTCTGAGGAAGGCTGGGTTCTGACAGCGAGGGTTTCCCGTCACGATCTGCCGAGAGCGCAGCCACTCACCCAACCAGGACAGACGGCAGTCGCAGTTAAAAGGGTTCGCCAGCAGGTTTCTGAAAAAGACGGTGGAGATTAAACAGTTAACATTAACAGAAGCATATGTTCAGATCGGACACATTCACGAAAGGCAGAGAGAACTAGAGATGTTTACAGAGTGGAGAGGTTTGGCAGCGTGTCGAAGGCTCCCGGCATGATGGTGGTGAGCTGGTTGTCATAGAGCGAGAGCAGACGTACGTTCTGCAGGCCTGAGAAACTGCTGTTGTGGATGCAGCGGATGCGATTATTCCTGAGCATCCTAATAGACAAAAACAAGGATTCAGGGTGACTTGAGGAACAATGAAGATGTTTCAGCTTGTTTTGATTACTCTTGAGTAGTGATACATTTGCACAACCTTGCGATGATACATTCTAAAGCTGCACTGTTGTGAGAGTTCATTTAAAACCAGCGCTTTACAAAGATATGGATCGTTGTATGAAACTTCCATATTTGATTTATGGATACAATAGTTAATGTTGTAAATTTTTAGATCTAATTAAAATATATGCATATTTCATGGAAATCTGTTATTCATTCAACCAATGAACCATTTAATCAGCCTACCAGTCAATTAACTCATACAACCAATCAGTCGGCTAACCAACTAATCAAACAATCTATTGACCAATCTATCAGAAACCAACTAATATGTTTAGCAACAAACCAGTAATCATATCAATCACTCATAGCACTCATAGCCATCAGCCAATCAGCCAACCAACCAAACAAACAAAATTATTCAACCAACCAATCTACTAAACCAACCTATCAATCAGTCAACCAACTAATCTGTTAATCATAAAACCAAATAACCAATCAGTCATGCTACCAATCACTCATACCAGTGATGCGCGGGTCAATGTGTAAACAACCTGAACACGACCAACGTTTCCCGCCCGCAACTTGGACCCTTCATTTTCCATATCAGCTGTCTAGATGCATATTACTGATGAATGTGATGTTTATGTTTCGACCCTACTTGAAGAATTCATTCAGAGAAAGCCCACTTTTGGAAAAGTGTGAAAGCCCTTAGGAGCACAAACTGTTCTTGAATGTTGATACAGCATTAATAAATGTAATATGTAATAAAGGCTTGATGTATTCATTTATTTTGTTTCATTTTCTTAACTAAGATGCTGCATGTGTTTATCCAGTCTAATCAAAGTAAGCGTCTCTCCCTCGACTTTCCCAACAAAATTCAGACCGCGACCCGAATATAATTAACAATATTTTTGGATGACTCGTAACCGCGGGTGACTGCAGACACCCACTCATTTTGGATCAACCCGCGCATCACTGACTCATACTACCACTTAATCAGTCATCCAACCAACTAATCAATCAACAACTATCAATTAACCACTCTATTAGACAACCATCCAGTAAATCAGTCACTCATACTACCAATCAATTAACCAACTAGTCAGTCAGTCAGTCAGCCAACCAATCTATTAAACAGCTGATAAGTTAGTCAATCAACCAATCAGTCATCCGTCAATCAGTCTTACTACTGTTACACAACCATTCTATCAGTTAAGCAGCTAATTAACGATTAATCAATTAACCAAGCAGTCAGTGTGATACTAGCGATCAATAATCAACCAATCAGTCATTCTATGTCAATTAATCAATCAATTAAACAAACTATTTCCCTTTTCTCCACTGGTAACTGAAGAGTAGAACAACTAAAGACTTAAAAATGGTTTTAAACCACTAGAAAAATGCTTCTCAGAAATGCTGTGGCAGAAATGATAGTGATGAGGACACTTGCAGCATGCGTAATCCGTCCATTCCCCGGAACATTCCTCCACGTGCAGACACCAAGTGGTTCGCTGTGAGGTGAAGTTCAACCACAGACGATGCGCCATCAAAAGCTCCGTCCTCAATCTCAGTGATTTTATTGTTGCTTAGGTTTCTGTAAGAGAAACGCACCAAAAACTGGTTTATTTTCCAGTTCAGTTCAACATACAGTGAGTAATACAGTGTATTTTGTCATTGTTCCGTGTGGAACATAAATGTCAATCTCACATTTTCTTGAGATGTGTGAGGGACCGAAAGAGTCCTGTTGCCTCCAGGATGGACAAGTCATTGTTATTGAGTCGTCTGGAATAAATACAATGAAATAAACATAGAGTTAGCATGTTGCTAAGCTAACAATTGGCTAATATACTACCATAAGCATTCTGGGTTTGACTATTCACATAGAGGAGATGAATTTATCACAAAGAACAACAGCACAATTATCCAGTCTACTTTATGAAACATTCTTGAGCGCACAGACATGATGCCTTAATATACTCCCTACACAGGCCGCTCACTAGATGTTGTAATGGAGCCATATTCTAATTGTTCTGCTTTCATGGTGTATTCTCTTACAGTTCAGTTGTAGAAAGCGGAAGGTGCTCTGGGAACTTGGTCAGCCGTAAATTGGAACAATCCACCACAGTAGCTTCACAGCGGCATTTGGGTGGACATATAGGCTTGCTGTTACAGTCTTTATTCAAACGTGTGTCCTCTGCGCCTGAGACGAATACAAAAGATGCTTTCAGACAACCATTGTTGTTCAAAGTAGGCCATTATTCAATTTGCATCACATATATTATTATATATTTTAGTCATATACAAAAACCAGGTTCAATGAGATACTTAACATAAACAACTTACCTGGGATGTGGTACTGTTCCTTGGCTGCCATGGCGACACATGCAAGAAAACAGAAAATACAGCTGCTATGGAAGTGTACATGAAGCCTGAGACTTAAACTAGACAAATATAGACTGAAACCAAAGATTGTCTTGATTATGCGGGCATTTATACTGTACTATACTGTAACTGTTTCCTGGATTTTGATTTGTTGAGTGATGTGTAGTCAGTAGTCACTCTTTATGCAGGTTACATATTTATGGTACTGTGGTAAGTGGCAGCATGTACTTCATTAGACAAAAATATTAGACCAGAAACAAAGCAAGTCACTGTTTTATGGGTAATTTATGGAATGAAACAAGTGACTCTATATAAGCGAGTCATTAAATCATTCACTTAACTAATTAGTTTATCAGCACTGTACGACAAGTACAAAAAAACACAAATGAAATGGATTCAAATGAAAATTTCTGAATGTGTAAGGATCTTTACTGTATGCGCAATTATTTGGAATTTCAAACAAACTTACTAGTAATACTTCTAAATAAATAATATTGCCAATAAATATATGTATGCAATTATTTATAAATTCTTTGTAAAAAAAAAAAAAAAAGGTGTATTCTACCTGAACAGCGAAACTTCTTGCTCTTGATCTGACTGATGCGTTTATTGGCTAGCCGTCGAGGACTGGAGCATCTTGCGCCGCTGGTCTCAATTGGGTTAGAGCGCAAAAAGTCCGCCAGCCACTTCAAACCACAATCACAGACGAACGGGTTCTGAGCTAGGTGACTGAAAGAAAGCCAACAATAAAGCGTCTTGATTACAGTAAGTGCCCATATCAATTGTTCATTATATAACGTCTCTTACAGAGTCTGAATGGATTTCAGAGGAGAAAAAGTGCCTTTAGCTAGAGTCTGGATCTTATTGTCGTAGAGGGACAATAGAGACAGGTTCTCAAGGTCATGGAAGACGTTGACACGAACACAGTGGATTTTATTGGCATTTAATAGTCTGAAAGAAAAAAAGACAGAAAGCTTAGACATTACAATGGCTGTCTGGATGATTCTGGTTCAGTGTGCTACTTTATTCACGGACCATTAAGCGTTTTTCATATGTGGGTGGTAATTTTACATTGACATAGGCTTTTCTGTACTTACAGTAACTCTAATGCACTCAATCCATCAAAAACACCTCGAGGCAGATCTGTAATCTTATTTCCATAAAGAACCCTGTAAAACAAAACACAATTATGAGATACAATGGGACTGCTGATAAACAGTTTCATTTGAACCAAGGCTGCAGGGCTTGGAAAAATTTAGATTTCCTTAGAAATGACCATTCAGATACAAGGTTACACATACATTTCAAATTACAAATGCCATAAACAAAGTTTAAGAAGATAATTTTACATTTTTTGAATCTTTAGGATTTTACATTTCATTAGCCGAAGAACACATCCCCAGTTTCTGGTCTTTAGATATAACTTTCTTCTTCAGTATTGAACCGGTTTAAATCTCCGACTTGTAATGAATCAGTTTAATGACTTATAGATTCATTAAAAATAAATGAATAAAAATCTATGAATGAATCCTTCTAATTTATCAAAACATTTTAATAAACCAGATGAACCAGTTCACAAAACAAAATTGAGTGATAAGTATTGAATTCAAGTCTTGTTGATGACATTTGGACTCCAAAATCAGTTGTATAGATCACTGATTCATTAAACCAAAATTTGATTTGGGAATGAACCATTCAGAATTACTTTGACTGACTCGATAGAATAATTCATTCATGAATCAATGAATCGGTATTAATTCTAATGACCTCTTTGTTGAATTCTGCAAGAAATCTTCCTTTAACGTAATTAGCACATCATTAATACATTTATTTTTAGTGAATCAGTTCACAAAACCAGTCTGAATGTTTCATTCGTAAATGAATCTGAATCTGTCCAATTCAACTCACTCGCAATTAGTTAGTTAAACAACTCACCAATTTTTTAAACCCAAAAGAAAGAAACATTTGTAAATGGATCAAACTGTTGACTGAATTCCAGTAAACAAACTGGATCTTTTTAATGAATGCTAATTAAACCAAGAACCAGTATGTAAATCAGTACAGATTCACTGAGAAGAATAGACTGCATTGGTAATTCATTCATGAATCAGATATCTGAAGTAAACAAATGTATTAAAGATTTATTCTTGAATGAATCAATATTGTATCAAATGTTAATATCAACATGAATCATTTAACTGTTCAAAAGAGCCAGTTAGCAGTAATGAATCAGCCTGACAAAATGTAAGTCTCTGAGATTTTATTATTACTCATTTTATCAAAAAAAGACAATCTGGCATGAAGCAATGCTCCCGCTGAGCTGAATTGCACGCAGTCAACTCATATAAGACATGTACGCTGGAGACAACTAGTGCTGCAGGCTAGACACACACTCATATATTTACACAAACCACACACTTTCACATCAGAGCCCTGCTGAGATTCTCCCGGAACAGATGTTTACAAAGAACTCTTAATGCTGCATGATCCATAATTCAGCACAGCTAATAAGCACACATATATGAACATGTCAGAAATATACGTGCAATCATATGCAGATTAAATGATTATATACACACGAGCGGTTTAAAACACACAGCACATGAAGGCGTGTTTGTTTACAGATTTGAATAAATGGATATGTAATTCTCAAAACAATAAGGTAAGCAACGCTGAGACGTTTAGTTTAACAAGTAATTATAAAAATTATTCTTTTTGATTATACGCTTAATTTTGTATTCATGTGCAAAGTAATTGTTTAAGTGTATTTATTTTTTCATGTTGCTGTTTCTGGCTCTCGGGTCCTGAAAAAAAAAGAAATAATTGAAAATATAATTTCCTACTGTGGAAAAATAAGTGTTTGCTGGAAACGCTGTTGGAAATCTTTTTTTCTATAGGTTGGTGTTATATAAAGGAGCATTAGCAATAATGTCTGTATCAACATTTCTGTTTCTGAATGATTTTATCGTATGATGTCTGTGGGCTTTATGAGACCCTCTGCAGCATTTTTATGAGTTTATGACATGGTCATTTCATATAACTCCGTTTGCAGGTCATTTTCTTGCAAGGTCCATTTCTAGCTGTGCTTTGAAATTGCATGCGGCTCTAGAGTGTTTCAAAACCTTTTGAAGGACTGAGAGATTTTTGTTTGTTTGCTTTGTATTTTTTTTAGCATGCTGCCTGAATCGCTTAAACTAGAAATAATATTATTATATTATATGATATTATATTACATTAGTAAGTAAGTTAAGATTTTGTTTGTTGGTCACGACAGTTCTGCTCACGAAGACTGTGGTTTAAATAAAGTGTAAAATACCTAAATATTCTATTTTTTATTTATAGTTTAATTTATAGTTTAATTAAAAATAACTATGTTCTATTTGAATACTTTGTCAAACATAATTTGTCTCTAAAATGTAAAATTAATTTTCAGCATCATTATTCCAGTCTTCAGGGTCAATTGATCCTTTAGAAATCCTATTATTAATATACTATAATAATATAGGTTACAAAATCCTGTAACTTTAAATAAATGAATATCAAATGTTCTATATATTTTATGTGCATAAATATTTTTGTTAAAATACCGGGAATAGAATAGAATAGAATAATGCTGTTTAGAGATCATCTTCTAAAGCAAAAAGCTCCCCTTACGAGGACGGCTTATGCTTTGAGATGGAGTCTGTTTGTTGAATTAAACCCTCCTCCTATGAGCCTTAAACTGGCCCTTCCTGAAGTGAAGCTGCCTTTCAGACTGCTCACTCCGAAGTGCATGTTAAGAAATACATGCTTCCGGAGCCAGGCTGGGTTCACAAAGATTTTCTCTCACAAAAGAGAGGACCCTTAGAGATGTACGATCACAGTTGTGCTTTTCTGAAAACCTGCAAGAGAAGTGGAATGCAGGCTGTCACTTTCACTCTCTCTCTCAGTGTATGTCGCTAACATAGCCGCAAATCACCATGAAGTGGAGGGTGCATCCCTCAGGAAAGCATCAACTCATCGTCCAGTTCCTTAGAGGTGCGGGTCAGGGTAATTCCCCGAGACCACACCTCATACCCTTTTGGGACCCTGCAATGGCCCTACATGGCCTCGGCACGCTCCATTTCGAGCCTTTCATTCTAAACGGATCAGATTTCAAGACATCTGGTGCTGAAGGACAGCGCCTTCAGTGTGCAAGCCTCTAGTAAGACGGTGGGATCTGTAAACAATCTTTGTCAACTTTGAGTGCCTAAAAGCTGGCGGCTAATACCCGGCCATTTGTGCCCAGGGTTCCTACTACACCTTTCTCCGATTAGGTAGTGAAGCCACAAGCTCTGCCCTGGGAGTAGGCAGATCCAGCCCGAGTACATAAAGAAACGTCGCTAGACTGACCTCACTCTGAGCCTCAGCTCTTATTCTGCTATTGCAGACAGCAGAAAGGGAATGCTGTCTCCAACTAGAGGTTGGCTTATTGGGTGGTAAGCTATCTTCCTTTATAACAGGGAAAAGCCTTGCCTTAGGTCTGTAAGAGCAAGAAGCACTCAATGAGAGTGTAGTTTTTCCGTCCTTTGTGACGGGCTCATGGCGCCTCTCTCTAGCAGATATATTAGGTCTGCGTGCTGTGCATCACTATCACCTTCGCCAGGTTTACGACCTCCGCGTAGAGGCAGTGTCTTTTCTTGTCCTTAAATCGGACCTCAGGTGAACGGGAGGACCGTCTGGTGCCGGGTTGCTGCACCACTCCCACGGGATCTGTGCGCTATTCTTCTCAGTTCCTTTGACTGTGTGAATCTGAGTCCTCCTTGCCGCGCAGTTCTGACCTAAACGGAGTAGCTCCAGCTGTGCTTCCTCTGGGTCTCCTTCGCCCAGTAGGTGTGGCAAAGAATATTTCACAGTCAGCCACAAAAGAGGCTGTGTTCCTGTCAATTAAATCCATAATCTTATCGAAAAATTGCATACCTTTATTCCATATGCAAGAACGATGTGTTAAGTCATGTGCTCCGTTCGCCAGGGTGTTGGGGAAGTTTACATGCAGATACTCTGCGGTCTTAGAGTCGTGGCTTGTTCCATGGGTGTTCCCATAAGTAATGTCGAAGTGATTCGATGGAAAGGGTAACGCCTAGGTTGACGTGCACCTGACCGCAATCAAGTGCACGCCAATTCATTGGCCTTTTGCATAAAGCTCAAAGGCAATTGGTCTCTCGGGCAAGTTCCCATATGTAACGTACTTGAATAAAGCTTATTGACATTAAAAAACAATAATATAATTTTATATAATATACATATGATATATGTTGTTTGTTTATATATTCAAAATTATGTAACTTTAAATAAATAGATATCAAACTTTAAGAAATACATATTTTTATATGATAAAATATTTTGGGTAGAATAGAATATAATAGCTATCAGGAAAATTATTTTTCTTATCAATATATTTCTGCTGCTTCATATTTTTTAATAAATCACAATATTATCTTTGTATAAAGCTATTTGAATAAAGCTTATATACATTAAAAATGCCTTTGCTGTAACTTTTAATTCTATAATATAATATAATATAGATATGATATATGTTGTCTATTTATATATTCAAAATTATTTAACTTTAGATGAATGGATATTAAATCTTTATATGATAAAATATTGTTGGTAAAATAATTAGAACAGAACAGAACAGCTATCATTAAATTATGCATGGGATTTTTTGGAGGTTTTTTTCCCCATCTCTTTATTTTCTAGCCTGTAATTGCATAAAACCAGACCCTGTAAGCATGAATGAGTTATAAATGCACACTTACAGTGAGTTGAGTGAGCGCAGGCCTTGAAAGGCATCAGGGGCGATTTCTGATATTTGGTTATTACTCAAATCACTGTGGAGTGAAGAAAATAAATAAATGAAACACATAAAATATAACTGTAAATATAAGGAAAAACAAACCTCAGTTTCTTGGCAGATCCTGAATCAAATTGATTCAAATTATTCCTTAATTAACAATTACATGCAAAAACTGCATGTACGTAATTAGTTTCATAGCTCATATCGTAGTTTATATAACTGTGATCACTCACATCCTGCGCAGTCTCTTGTAGGAGGCGAAGGCTCCTGGAGGAACTGACTTTATACCGTTCTGCTCCAATCGTCTGAAAGACAGAAAAGCAGAAAACAGGTCAATTAAATGTCAAGGGTGATGGTTAGCTTTACTAGCATCTCCTGGGTTCCCTTATTATAATGGATACTATGCTGTGAAGGGCACGACCTTTAGCACTAGTCAGTGTCAAATACAGCAAATGTTCGATCGCAGCAATGAGGGTCAAGAAAGAGTAAAACCCACCAGATGGGAAGGTTAAGAGTCAAGGGTACATGTAAAGTGTACTTTACACAACGGGTCAAAAATGAGTTGAGCTAATCTTAACCCCTTACTGCTTTTTGGTTAGTTTTGAATTTTTCCAGCTTCATCGAAATGGTACAAAACGGAATGTGAACACAGAAAAAAAGAATGGCAGACCGTAGGCAATCAATTGGAAATCAACAAAAACACAAACTTTCAGAGAAGATGCAGAAAAAAAGAACTGTTTACTGTGAAGATCACATATGTGGAATACTCACATCTCAGTCATGGCTTCAGGCATGTTGGCGGGAATCGCCGTCAGACCTTTTCCTCTGCAGTCCACGATATTGTTCGTGCAGGTGCACATCGGCGGACAGGAACCAGATGCAAAACCACAGGGCTGAGGACTGGAATCAAAAACACCTCAGGAAAAGAAGGAAACATTATATATTAGTCTTAAGCATGCAGTCCATCGGTTTCATGTTTGCTTGATGTCGGTTTGGATGTTTCTTCATGTTTCTTCAGTGTTGGGGACTTTGGAACAGTGTTTGTTTAAAAAAAAAAACTGTGTTTATAAATATATATATATATTTCATTTAATCGTTGATTCAAAAATCATTGTGGTATTCTTCTGAGAGCTCTTTCAAAGCCAACATTTTATTTATCCAAAACACAAAAAATGACTAAACAAACACACACACACACACACACAAATATATATGTGTGTGTATATTTAAAATTACAGTTTAATTAGAAATGACACACCATAATATTAATATTCTCTAGTCTTCGTAGTAAACACGTACACTGACATTTAAAAAAATACGTATTTTAAAAACAGCAAAAATGATGCTTCTTACGGGGCCACTCCTTGGTTATCCTGGCTGTTTGCTTTGGGTCATTGTCATGTTGGAAAGACCCAGCCATGACCCATCTTTAATGCTCTGACTGAGGGAAGGAGGTTTTTACCCAATATGTCACAATACATGGCACCGTTTATCCTTCTCCTTAATACAGTGCAGTCGTCCTGTCCCCTGTGCAGAAAAACACCCCCAGAGCTGGTGCTTCCAGCCCATGCTTCACTGTAGGTATGCTATTATTGGGATATACTCATCATTCTACTTCCTCCAAACACGACGAATGGAGTTAATAGTTCTACTTTGGTCTCATCTGACCACAGGACGTTCTCCCATACCTCCTCTGGATCATCCGGATGGTCCCTGGCAAGCTTTAGACGGGCCTGGTCATGGGTTGATTTAAGCAGGGGAACCTTCAGTGCGATGCAAGATTTTAAACCATGATGTTATTTAGTTTATTACTGGTAGTAATATTGGAAACGATGGTCCCAGTTCTCTTCACGGTATTGACCAGCTCCTCCTGTGCAGTTCAGGGCTGATTCTTCACCATTCTTAGCATCATTGATACCCCACGAAGAGAGATCTTCCGTGGAGCCCCAGTCCGAGGGACATCGACAGTCATCATTAGCCTCTTCCATTGTCTCACAATTGCTCTAACAGTTGTTCTTTTTTTCACCAAGCTGTTTGGCAATTGCCCCGTAGCCCTTTTCAGCTTTGTCAAGGTCTACATTTTTGTCTCTTTTGTCTTTTGACAGCTCTTTGGTTTTGCCCATTTTGCTATTTAGACTTTGTCTGATTGTCGGGGGTGCACAGGTGTCTTTATGACAGCTAACGACCTCAAACAGGTGCTACTAATTTAGAATCATGAGCTGGACTATTTAAAAGCTAAATAACAAGTCTTTCAGGGTCTGAAATCTGGCTGATAAGCAAGTGATCAAATACTTATTTGACACAGTAATTCCCAAATACATTGTTAAAAAAATCGTACAATGTGATTTCTATAAATATTTGTAAAATATACACTGTATGCATGTGTATTTATTTATAAATAATAAATATACCTAGTATACACGCAAACATTAACTTATTTTGGATTAATTACTATTAATCGTTTGACATAATAGAGTAATATTTTTATAATCTAAGTTTGTTTTTATAGTCTAAGTTTACTTGTAGTCTAAGTAACAAAATAAAGTTATTCAGAAAATAGCAAAAAATAAAGAATAAATTAAGATAAAACATTTAAATGTTTATAAATAGTTGAAAAAATTTTTAATAAAAATGAACCCAATTTTTATGATCGCACTCATATACTCTCTGTTTTTAAATCATAATTAAATGAATGTTTACAAATTAGATTTTTTAAACACTTTTATCCTTCGCAATATTCATCAAAAAGTAAAAAGTTAAAAATCCAATTTTAAATAAAACCACTATTCAGTTTTGAATAAAAAAAGGCCCAAATTAGCCAAACGGCCCAAACTCCAAGAGGCCTGATTTACCGGAGCACGTGAAGTCTTTCTTCTGCAGTTCAGCC
>JAUCMT010000053.1:10830639-10858946 GCA_032357475.1 Enteromius thamalakanensis | reverse complement strand
ACTCTTGCATGCCATCCTGCTGGTCATTTCACTCTCAGGAGAGCAGCAAGCAACATGAGAAAGGGCTTGAATCGCACTGAAGTTTTAGAAATTATTATGCAGCCTGACAGCGAGCTGCAGGATGCATTGTCTTCTCCCTCTGACACCACAGACTCAGGAGAGTCAGATCCTGATTTTGTTGTGGCACCTTCATCGTCCTCTCCAGCTTCCACTGAAGTCGAGGAGGATTCAGAAAATCCTGGATCTGGATGGATTGGGAGAAACGGTGAAGTGTGGCTTTCCACCAACGTGGAAAACTTTTTTTCATCAACCTGACTTTACTCTTGCAATTTAACGACTTTATTCTCAACATTTAGACTTCTTTTCCCTCATAATTTAAAATTTTTTTTTCTTAAAATGTAGCGACTTTTTTTCGTAATTTAACGACTTCATTCTTGTTATTTAACAACTTTAATATCCAAATGATAAAATTTTTATTATTATTGCTTGGCCCTAATCCTCTTCCGTACGTTTGTGTATACCTGCTTGTTATATACATTTTGTATTGAACATATTGACTCGTTCAATTAAGGCCCACCTAAAATTACTACCACCCATCCAAAGATTAAATCCTGGCGCCGCGCCTGGTTCCCACGCCTGTTTGATCCACACTTTGATGGTGCACCACTATTCTCCTCTTAACCTGCACCTTTACATCAGACCATTTAATTTTTAATTCGTTCACAGTGTGATGTTCTGACCCCACTGTGTTAACTGTGTCAGCTAAACTCTCCCACTCTATTTTTTATTTATTTTTTTGATTGTTATTAAATCCGGAGGACAAACTTGCAAATAACACAGTTTTTCTCCGGTCTACACCGATAGAAGCACCTCCAATTCACAATCTGTGAAGTTTCTCTTCTTGCCTGCTTGCTTTTGCCATTGCTTTTCGTTAGATTTTTCTGAAGTAGAGTCATTACCATATTTATACGGGGAAGGAGGCAGGGAGAGGTTTTGTGCTCAATTTCACATTAATTCGGATGTACAAAGAGAATGTGCGTGGGTTTTTCGCATACGCATACATTTCATACATTCATACATCACATTTCCAGCATCGTCTGTATGCAATGTTTTAGTACTAATTCTACGCAAGTCTTAGGCCCCTGGTGATATTGGCTCCACGTTGTCCAGGTACTTTGGTGGTACAGTAATGTTGAATATGAAAATGTGTTTTGTAAGAGGGATACATATGAACTATATCTGATAAAGAATGAAATATGACATCCATGGATAATGTAGTCCATCTGGGTCATATTCTTTGCTAATTGGTGTCAAATGATATATTGTGAAACTGTCATAATCTAAACATGGACATTCATCAGTTTGCATAAAAGCTATGTAAGCTAACAGTTACTTATTGTTTTAAGCAGTTGTATCAGTTGATAGTTCAATATTTGTAATGAAATGAATACACACTCAACTCAGATGTAATGTGTGAGTTGCATTTTAAAATAGTAATACTTTGATGTTAAGTTGTGTCATTTGTAAACCAGTAATTTTAGTTTAATGAACAAATAATTTTTGGCTTAAATGTATTGTATCCAAGCATTTGAAAATTAAAAAAAATTAGCATTTTGATCACTGGTTGTGAATTATGTGTCTATAGTTTTGAGAAATGACATGAAGGTTCTGTTATTAGTGCAAAAATTATTGTAAAAAACTGTAAGAGGGAAAAGTCACTAAAAAAGTCTAGAATAAACACACTTGTATCATTCATTTCATCTCGTTGGACAGAGTTAAATAGCTTCTGCAGTGGTGTAAGTTGGAGAGTAAAATGCAGGGATGTTTTGGAACGTATGTAAATCTCGTTCCCTGAAGAAGGGAACGGAGACGTCACATGGGATGACCAACGAATTGGGATCTTGCTTCGAGATGACCAATCTACTTTGCGTGTATGAAAACATTGGCATGCACTGCTTGCTTCCAGCTGCAGCTGATCACCGCGTGAGTATAAACAGGCAGCAGATACATACATCATCAGTTTTCCACTGAGGAGCCAAGCCAGTGAGTCTGCTGGGGAAACACGGGCTCTGGGTCTTAACCGTGGAGTACACACATGGGGTCCTCCTTGGGAGCCCCACATGGATCCCAGCCCTCACCGGATCTCCTTACCGGGATTCAACGGGAGGGCCTGACGCCAGATGCTCTGCCACAGTATATGTTTTGCAAAAAACATGGTTTCAAGAGGATCGTGAACGCAGTAATCACCCGTGGCTGGCAGCCAATTTCCTAATCAAGCACGTCCAATCATATTGCCTTTCCCTTTACTATAAATACCCCAGCTTCTATGTTCCCACATCTCCCCTTGATCGCATTCTTCGGATCGCACGGCTGAAAGACACACCCTACAAACCCAACGTCTTACTTTGACTCGTCTACCTAACATTCCTCTGTGAGAATCCCGATCTTCCAGCCTATCTTCCAACAAACTGCTACTGCCTCAAGTTCTACCCCAGAGCCTGGTGGCTAGCAGAGACCACAATAACACAGCTCACAACTTCCCCAGCAAGACGCCAAAAGGACCCAGCTCTCCTTCCAGCCAGCCAGCATGAATCCCCACGAGAAACCGTAGCTTCCGATTCAAAGCAGCATACCGCCAAAGTAATCCAAGCGAAAGAAACCACAATTACTTACCAATCGCCGGCCCCACCGCCATTATTCCCTCAGCCCAGAAGCAAAACAAACCCAGCATTGTATCTTCCCAATCGCAAGCAACTGGTCACACGCAAGCTGCGTATATATGACGTCAACACGGCATTTCCTTTCACTTCCCCATGGTCACGTAACGTATTCTATGCACCCATTCACCCTTTTTTAGGTTCATTGATATATTTAGCCATCAATTTATTTAACCAACGGTTTATGTTGTCAGAACATATATAATTTTTACTGACCAGAACTGTTTAACTAATTCCCCAATTTTTCTCCTTCTGCTCCGCAGAGGTTCTCTATCTCAAGCTTTCCCCCCATTGTGCTCAATTCTTTAATTAATAAGTACATCTGCTCTGCACTCAATTTAAATTTATATATAATAAATAAAAAAAAAACTAAAATTAAATAAATTAAATAACTAAATAAAAAATTTAGCCAAGGTCCCTCTTTTCGCCTTCTCATTGCTCCCCGCCCCAACAGAACTTAATGAACTAATGCCTTGGCTCTCCATGCTAATTCCTCTATAACTGTTTCTTTCTGCAGGGTGGCCCACTATAAATCCATACCTCATCTTTTCAATAAGATACCAAAAGGTATTTGTTGATCCACATCAACGTTTCTCGCTTATCTGTTGAACTGTTATGTAACCCTGATCCTAACTTCTCCTATTATTTGTTGTCAGGTTTAACACATGGAGCACTAGTTACACTCCTAAAATTCCCTCTCTTTCCATTCTCCAACCTCCTCCCTCTTCCCTTACTGACATCTGTTTCAATACAAATAAACATTTAAAAAATCATCTGTCCCTCTTACAATAAACAATCCAAAAAGTATCTATCGACTCCCTTCAATATTTCATGTCTTTCCACTGAATTGACTCTCCATCCTGATCCTAACATCTCTCATTTTCTGTTATCAGGTTTAATCTCCATTCCCTCCTAGTCTCTCATTTGCCCCAACCTCCTATCCGCTTCTAATGTAACAGACACAGTGGACGCTCTAATCAAGAAAGAAGTCAGCCCTATCGGCATTGCAACTCGGAAATTTTTAGGAAAAGAGACTAATAATCGATCTCTCTTCCCCACATAATTCTCCCACCCCCAGCATCAACAGTCTAATTCCCCTAGAGGAATTTTCCCTCAAATACCACAATGTTGACCAAGCCATCGAACTCATTAAAAAATTAGCTTGGATGGCCAAAGTTAATATTTCTTCCACCTTCAAAGTCATGCCCATTAACCCTGACTTCTGGCACCTCTTTGGCATCCAATGGCGAAATCTATTCTATTTCGCAGTCCGCCTCACCTTCGGATGCAAAAGCAGTCCGAAAATATTTGACACGCTCTCCAAAGCCATATGCTGGATTCTCCATAATAATTACCAAATACACCATCTCATTCACCCCTCCCACGCCCCCCGCCAGCAGTCGATCTTTCTACTGTCCTCAAAGTATTGAATAAACTAGGGATTTTCATCCCCCCCCCCAAAAAAAATGGGGGCTCAGCACTAATATCGAATTTCTGGGCATCGTCCTTGACTCACAAAAAAAAAAAAAATTTGAAGCTTCCCTTCCCAAAGACAAACTCGACAGAATAATATTAATTGCTTCTAGCCTCCTCTCCCACCCTCAATGCTCTAAACGAGAACTCCTCTCAGTTTTAGGGCACATAAGCATCCCACAAGGCAGGCCCTTTATTTCCCATCTGCTAACCTTGCCAGGCCCCTGCTTAAATGAACTGCAACTCTGGATCTCTTTCCTTTCCCAGTGGAATGGCCATTCTTTTTTCTATAAAGATTGCCTAGCCAACACCACAGACATCCAACTCGTCACAGACGCCGCTCCATCCATAGGGTTCGGAGGCTTCTATCGCAACCGATGGTTCACCTCCCCCTGGTCCCATTAATTATCTAACATCTCCACGCACCTAGCCTCCACGGCCTTCTACGAACTCTACCCCATCGTGGTTGCCGCTGGCCTCTTGGGAAACGAATGGTCCTCCACATGCATTTTTGTCCATCGTGACAACAAAACCACACTTCAATGCATTAGCAAACACAGTTCCCACTCCCCAGTCATTATGCCCCTCCTCAGACACTTAGTCTGGATATCACCCCATAACCAATTTATACTTACTGCCAAGAACATTCCCGGAAAAGATGATACCATTACTGATTCTCGGTCTCGTTTTACGTTTCAGAAATTCAGGACGCTTGCTCCGGATGCACACCCCCAGCCGACCTCAGTTTCTCCCTACTTGCAACTAATCTACCCCTAGACCACCCTCTGAGAGCGCTCTACAAAAAATCCATTAACTCCATGGTAATGGCCGCCGCCCCCAGAACTCTCCAATTATACCTCACCGCTTGGAGAGCCTTTAAAAACTTTTCACTTAAGTTTTAATCTCAATTTCCCAGATGTCTCCCTCCTAGCCATTTCCTTCTTCATCACATACCTAAACTCCTCCAGATCCCTCCAAGTTAACTCCATCAAAAGATATCTAAGATATCTGAGATATCAAAGATATATTGCGCTATGTTTTATTCTATTTGATTACCAGGAAACGTAAACTCTTGAAATCCACCTGTTGAGGCGGAACTCAACAGGCAGAGGAACTCCACAGGGTCTACGTGGACACTTAAGGATAAGTTAACAAGTCTACCTGAACCGGGCCTCTCAGTGCCTCTACCCGCTTTAGGTAAGATAACAGGAGGATACCGGTTCCGCACGAAGGCTATAGAATCCAGCAAATGTGTTAGGGGTTGCCCAGCCCGCAGCTCTACAAAATATATTTCAGTGAGGCGCCACGTGCCAATGCCCAGGACAATGCCACACTTCCGGTTGAGTGAGCTCGTAACCTGAGGGAGCAGGGCATACGTAGCATCTCAGGGCTCGAACGGGACAGAACAAAGCTAGGGCTGGGTCTGCCTCCTCCAAGGGCAGCGCTCAGAGGTTCACCACCTGATCTCTAAACGGAGTGGTGGGAACATTGGGCACGTAGCCGGGCTGTGGCCTCTGTGTTACCTGGGAATCTCAGGCCCGAACTCAAGGCACGACTCTGATCGGACATCTCTGGGGGTCTTCTCATTGAGAAGAACACACTAGACAAACAGGTTCCATTTCAACGCGTAGGCAGCTCTTGTAGAAAGCGATCTTGCTGAATAAATTATGTTGACTACCCCTCGAGGTAGGTCACCTAGAACCTCCGCATCTCATTCAGGGACTAGAGATGAAGTTTACAGAGGTCTGGACGCGGGTGCCAAAGGTGCCCCGTCTCTGAGTCAGAAGGTCCTTTCTCAGAGGAATCGGCCAAGGAGGGCTGTTATGGGGAGCATGAGTTCCAGGAATCAGGAGGGATATTCTTCGCCCTCCCTGACTTGCACAGAAGCTGTGTGTGGCATGGGGGCATGGGAAGGCGAATGGTGCAGCGGGAGAGTGAGTGTGGAGATGGGTGGCTGGAGAGTGAGGGGCTAAGTATTTGATTAATGACACCTGATTTTGATTCTAGTGATTGGAGAAGAGCTGGATAAAGAGAGAACTCAAGCCAGGCTGAGTTGGTTCCTGGTGGCCTACGGCTGGGGTGTGTGAGCGGCAGTCAGAAGCGCTGGACGGAGAGTTTGGCCAGCGTGCCTTTATGTTTGTTTTTGCTTTGCTGCCAAAGAGGCAATAAATCAGTTGATTTTGAAACTCATTTTTGACTTCCTCGTCCTTCATCTACGAACCTTGCTACAGTGTATTACTGATAGTAATATTGGAAACGATGGTCCCAGTTCTCTTCACGGTATTGACCAGCTCCTCCTGTGTAGTTCAGGGCTGATTCTTCACCATTCTTAGCATCATTGATACCCCACGAGGAGAGATCTTCCGTGGAGCCCCAGTCCGAGGGACATTGACAGTCATCATTAGCCTCTTCCATTTTCTCACAATTGCTCCAACAGTTGTTCTTTTTCCCCAAGCTGTTTGGCAATTGCCCCGTAGCCCTTTCCAGCTTTGTCAAGGTCTACAATTTTGTCTCTTGTGTCTTTTGACAGTTCTTTGGCTTTGCCCATGTTGCTACTTAGACTTTGTCTGATTGTGGAGTGCACAGGTGTCTTTATGACAGCTAACGACCTCAAACAGGTGCTACTAATTTAGAATCATGAGCAGAGAGTAGCTGGACTATTTAAAAGCTAAATAACAGGTCTTTGAGGGTCCGAAATCTGGCTGATAAGCAAGTGATCAGATACTTATTTGACACAGTAATTCCCAAATACATTGTTAAAAAATCGTACAATGTGATTTCTGTAAATATTTGTAAAATATACACTGTATGCATGTGTATTTATTTATAAATAATAAATATACCCAGTATACACACAAACATTAACTTATTTTGGATGTGATTAATCACTATTAATCGTTTGACATAAGAGTAATATTTTTATAATTCAAGTTTGTATTTTTATAGTCTAAGTTTACTTATAGTCTCAGTAACGAAATAAAGTTATTCAGAAAATAGCAAAAAATAAAGAATAAATTAAGATAAAACATTTAAATGTTTATAAATATTTGAAAATTGGGTTCATTTTTATGATCTCACTCATATACTCTCTGTTTTTAAATCATAATTAAATGAATGTTTACAATTTAGATTTTTTAAACACTTTTATCCTTCGTAATATTTATCAAAAAGTAAAAAGTTAAAAATCCAATTTTAAATAAAACCACAATTCAGTTTTGAATAAAAAAAAGTGGCAAATTAGCCAAACGGCCCAAACTCCAAGAGGCCTGATTTACCGGAGCACGTGAAGTCTTTCTTCTGCAGTTCAGCCAGGTTGAGTCCGTGTAGATTGGGTGGTGCACTGCACTGAGTATAAAGTCCCAACGTCGGTCTCTGTCTGAGCCACTGAGACAGCCATGACAGATGACAGTCACACCGCAGACTGTTAGAGTGCAGTCGGCTATGAAGACACGAGCAGAAAACTGCTGAAAACACTTTACAAGCACTATTGTCAATTCTTATACTTTTGTGTGAGGAGAAATGAGGACTCACAAGGTGCGTAACTTGGGCATGTGGTTGAAGCTGGAAATAGGGATGGTGCTGATATTGTTGTTGTTTAGTGTGCTATGGAGGAGAATATTTAATATTATATAATATATTATAACATAATTGAATAAAAAAAACACACATTTTCTTTGTCCATAGCACATAAGTCAGTACATACAGGACTTCCAGGACTCTCATGGCACGGAACGCTCCGTCCTCAATGCAGCTGATGTGGTTCTTATCCAGCTGCCTGAGATAAACACAAACACAATGGTACACAAGAAATTTTTATCATTCAGTGGTTACATTTAAATCATTTTATTGGGGGACTTAAAAGAAACATTTATAGATAAATAAAGTTGTGTGAATTTTGAACTCACAAGTTCTTGATGTCTGTGGCCCCTCTAAATGCTCTTCTTGGTATCATCTGGAAGGCATTTTCACTTAGGTCCCTAATTAAAAGAGTTTGTGAAAGGTCAACCTGGATTAAAATTTTTGAAATAATTGTTCATGCAAAATAGAACTGAAACGCAAGTTTAGGTTAGAAAACATCAAAGAAACAAATTCAAGATGCAGCTTTTATTGCTATTTTACCGTTTGAGAGACCTAAAATGTCCTCAATTACAGGCCATCAAAGATGTAGATGAGCTTGTTTCTTCATCAGATCTGGAGAAATATAGCATTACATCGCTTGCTCGCCAATGGATGTGAATGGGTGCCGTCAGAATGAGAGTCCAAACAGCTGATAAAAACATCACAAAAATCCACACCACTCCAATCTATCCACTTGTCATGTGAAAAGCCGCTTGTTTGTGAAAATAGATCCATCACTGGGATGTTTTTTAATTTTAAACCATCACTTCTGACCAAAAAAACCTGTCTCCTGTTGTCCAAATTCACCATACTTATTTTGGACTGTTTTCACTTGCAAATGATGCTTAATCGGGGCATATTTCACACCTAATTCATACCAGATTACTTTTTTACCAGAGAAAGAAGACTCGTGTTTTAGCTGGAAGCAATAGGTTTAAATTTAAAAACACTTTAATAATGGATTTGTTCCTTACAAAGATTCAGTTTTTCTCTTCTCCAGATGTTAACTTATGGACTGAAGTGGTGTGGTTGTGATGCTTTTATCATTTGTTTGGACTTTCATTCTGACGGCACCCATTCACATCCATTGGGGACCAAGTCATGTAATGATACATTTCTCCAAATCTGATGAAGAAGCAAACTCATCTGCAACATCTCAGTCTGAAGGCGAATACATTTACATGTATTTTAATTTATTTCGATAAACTATTCCATTGATAGCTCATATCTAGTCAATGTAGGCAAATCTGAACGCAATTTGAGTCATTCTTGAGATGTCAAAGCTGTTCTATTAAGACTTTTAACCATTAAAGAGGATGCCTCTGCATGAATAATATTTGCAATTTGTTGATAAAAATGAGCGTGACACAATCTCAGTGGCATAGTTTTGAAATATATCTATATTTCTTATCTAGACATGCTCTGTGCTGTTCTGCAGGAAATTGACATTTAATAAAAGAACATCTGGATTCCTAAATGTCATTTCATCTGTTTTCTCTCCATGTGAAAGCCATCAGTGACCTTTTCCTAATGCATGTGATTTTTGCAGCAATTGCAAACTGTTGTTAAGTTCCCCGCAATTGGTTCAAGCTACAGTCGCCGTTTGATAGAGGCCTTTTATGTTTCTTCAGGACGAACAAAGAGTTCAGCAAATTAAAGCTCATTTTCTTTGTTTAAGGAGTAAAATGAAAAAAAAAAAAAGCTAAGCTAACAGTGGCATTAGTGGCATTTGCTAAGGTACTATTTCCAGTAGAATTCAGGCAAATGAGACAGTACAATAAATCAGACATATAATTAGAAATATGTAATCAAGGGCTATGAATCTTTGTGTAAACAGTGAATTGATTAATTTCACAATTCATAGGTTTTTAATACAATTCAACAATGATTTCATTTCACAGTTAAATTTGATGCAACGTAATGCAATTTGATTTGTTTCTGCCTTCTTTAAGTGCAATCAAAGGATTTTTATAATGCCAGCCTGGTCTCATAAAAATATGTACCTCTATGCATGTTTTGTACAACACCTTTGTTTTTACCTGCCTTACAGCACGTATCACTGAGCTTTCAAAGAGAAATGTCTACTGAGTGGAGCTTAAAACAATATGTGTTTCAATATGTGAACCCTTGCACGTTGATATAGGTATGTATTGTGACAGTTAATAAAGTTAATGCTCTATCATGCTTGAAACATGCCCTACACCAAATCCAACCTAAATCTATACCTGATAGTGTTAACAAATGCAAAACTAATATAAAAAAATTCAATTCTTGATGCAACCGTGCCATTTCAACTTCCTTTTACACAGATTTCAACAATTTTGTCGAACTGTAATTCCACATGAATTTGTGTGAAAAAGAATAAAAGGCGCACAAACTTATGTTTATGCCATGAAACCAGGTAGTCAATGCTTTTCCTAAATTCTTTATGTGCTTGGTCAGAGGGAAAATTATACAGCAGCCTTTATTGTCAGTGAGTGAGGGCAAAACTAAATAAATAAATAAACACTTTCATCCACTGTTTGAGACTTACTTATGTAAACAGTATAATTACACTTTATTTGGAACATTAATATTCCACTTCAAATGTGTTTTAATGTCTCTATTAATGAGGACTCTATGACCTTTGAATAATATTGGTGTGCAAGATATTACGATAGTTAAGTTGCAGTAGTTCCATAGTAGCACAATAAAATATTCTTCACAATATATGTTTGGACTTTAAAGGTCCTGGCACATGAAATTACGTTATTCGTCATCCTTAACTAAAATGCATGCTACGGTTATAAAATTCAGACTTTTTTTATGAACGACGAAGGAGAGGAGTAAACGTGATTGACGTGTTTATTTTTTAACATGCAAAGATTTGGACTTTACTCGATCACAATTAAAGTGCATTTCAAGAGCTCCCACTTTCCTTGTAATAAATAATAAAGCAAATTCGGCGTGCTGTCTGGGGAGCGAGACGGGAGAACAGCGAACTCCGAACCCTAATGGATAGAACCCTAGCATGGGCAAGAGTTCGGCCTGTTCACTGTTATTTGCAAAACTTTTACTTAAGTAAAAAAATTATTGTTCCAATTAGCAGACTTTACTAAAAGTACAATTGCAGTGCATTTTTATTAAGCACTTAAATATGTAAATGTTCTGTATTTAGTACACTTAGCATGAAATACATTTTTTTCAAATACATTTTAGTTAGGGATGCTTATTTCAGTTATTTCTCGTAACCGACAACTGACGCTCGTTGAGAAAAAAACATTATAAAGTATAAATAGACCTATACGAGAAAGATAAAGCTATTTTATCTAAATAACAATTCAAGAAAACGAAAGAAAAAAAGTTAGCAACAGTGACACAATTAATATCGAAGATGTCAACATCCATAAAAGTCACTTTCTGTCGTTACAAGAGTCCAATCGAGTCGCCAGTTCTTTCATCAAACCAACAGAAGCTTTTGGGTGGAGAGCGGAGCATTTGAATCGCGCACAGAACACAAAACTGACGGGAGCGGCTCCGGTGGAAAACTCACGAGATCTAATAAAACTTTCAGATGACACGCAGCTCATTTCTCCATCACTATTAATTACCCCAAACACACCTAAAAACACGTAACACCCGGTAGATGCGCATTTGTGCAGTGGAGCGGCTCTCTTTAGCAGTGTATGACAAGTCCTGTTCCGTTCACACAGTGCGTGTGCTCCGAGAACACGGTTGTGAGTCCATTTACAGGTGAGTTTCGTTACAGAACACGGTTGTCACTCCCTATATTAGAACTCAAGCAGTCTGCCTACAGGACTGACAACTGGATTCTTTATACAGGCTATGAGTAGGTAAAATACTGAGATAAATAAATAAATAAAATTATCTTTTAAACCGTTTAACTGATTGTATTAATCGGTCAAAATTCTTATCGGTCAGTTAACGGTGTCACGCTCCTCACAGTCAGTTAGCCTGGATCAGCTCACTGATCCCAACGCAGTCACAGCATTTGCACAATCCCCTGATCCCAGTTCAGTCACAGTCACCTTGATGATTAATGGAAAACACCTGAGAGCAATTACCTGCCAAGAATAAAGGCCTCAGCAAACCAAAAATGGTTCTCTCCTCCAGACCCGCATCCAGGATGGACAGCAAATTGACCAATACGTTGAGGAATTTATCGAGTATGTTCACGTTGTGACCTAGGGTGAGAATACCTTAAGAACTTTGTTCTGGCTAGGGTTAGATGAGGGTCTGGATAAACAGATTAGTTTTATAGACCCACAATGTTCTCTCATTGACTTAATATAGTGGTTTTCAACCTGTGGGCCGCAGCCCCCTAGTGGGAGGTATTGCAGGGGGTCGGCAATTATCATTAATAGAAATTGTAATATTGTTAATACAATAAAAAATGTCTAGTTTGCTAATCCGTTATGTATATTTTCTGTTTATTCAATACATCACCAGTTTATTCAATAAAGACAATTAACAGCTTTGTTTCTGAGTACTTAGTTAACCCGACACAAAAAGCGGGATAGTTTAAATTCTTTTGCAGTGGGCCGCAGAAACATATGTGTTTGACTGTGTGGGCCGTGAGTTAAAAAAGGTTGGGAACCACTGACTTAATAGATCAGGCCCTATGGCTAGACGGTTCATTATTGACCATAGAGGAAGTGGGAGAATCCAATATGTAGCCGATCCTGATCGAAGTTCCAGAGTCACGGCCAGTAAAGCCGATCCCAGATCCGGTTCCTGTATCACAGCCAGTAAAACCATCCCTGAATTCAGTTCATAGTTTACGGCCAGGAGAGCCGTTCCCGAATCCAGTTCATAGTTTACAGCCGGAAATGCCGATTCCGAGTCCAGCCCGAGATTACAGCCGGGAGTGCTGTTCTCGAATCAAGTTCATAGTTTAAGGCCAGGAGTACCGATCCCGATTCCAGCCCCCAGATCACAGCCGGAAGTGCCGATCCCGATTCCAGTCCCTAGATTACGGCCAGTAGTGCTGATCCCGATCCCTGTTCCAGAGTCTCGGATCCGGAGTGCCGATCCCAATTCCAGCCCCTAGATTACATCTAGTAGTGCCGATGCCGATCCTTGTTCCAGAGTCTCAGCCCGGAGGGCCAATCCTGATTCCAGTCCTTAGTTTACGGCCTGCAGAGCCGATCCTGATTCCAATTCCAGAGTCTTGGCCGGGAGAGCCGATCCCGATTCCAGCCCCTAGATTACGGCCGGGAGTGCCGATTCCGATTCAAGCTCCATAGTCTGCGCTGCAAGAGCGACTTCCAGAATGCACGCTGCCAAAGGGTTCCCCTGAGTACATGCTGCAAGAGCGTAGGCCTGAGGCAGCCCCTGAGTCGCCACAGCCGCAGGCAGACCCTGATCCACATTGGCTTCTCACAGTTCTAGATCCACCATGGCCCCAAGTAGATCCTGATCCACCACGACCACAGCCATCTCCCGATACACCCTGGCCCCATGCAAATCCAGATCCATCACGACCACTGGTAGCTATCAAACCTCCAGAGTGCTCACCCACTCCTCCCTCGCTATTATATTCAGCCTGTTATGGAGCGAGGACGCACCTTTTTGGAGGGGCGTTACAAATGGTTAAAATGAACATCCCTAATTTTAGTACAAGTATTTTTCCTCATGTGTTTAAGCCAAGATTTAAAAGGATTGTTTTTAGGGTTCATACAACATTCTTAACATTTTTTTAAATCTGGCTGATATAAATGATTTAGGTTGCATATGCATTGTCGGAGATTGTAATCGATACATTGATAAAATAAGTCAATCTTTACACAACTACTGTAATCAAGCATGAAATGGGGTAAGAAATAGTAAGAAAATGCTGAATATGTTTTAAACAAATACTAATGAGTCAGTTTTTTAACCGTCATCCGTTTAGCACTGAAATGTAAATGTGGGTCCAAAATTGACTATGCATTTAATTGTGTTTTTCAAATTCAAATATGGTCTACTCACTTTTCAAAAAGTGGCTTTATTCACTTCCATTGTTCCTTCCAAGTTCCTCCTCACAACCTTGATATTTACTTTGTCTGAATGAGTCTAATTTACTTCTGTGGTAATCAGCATTACTTCACAAGTGCTGTTGAATGTGTTTAACTTGTACTGACCCTGAATATATACAGAATCCAAACTCAAGAAGTAATAATGCAATGCAGGTTTCGGTTATTTACATGCAACACGGCCAATCCTTAATCACATCAAAGTGATTTAAACCTAATCTGACTTTGCAATCAGATTCATCTTTAAGAAATACTAAGGGAAACCAGAAACAACCTCCTAAACTCTGGGAAGAAAAGCCTCCAGTGCTCTCAGTGTGAGTGCAGGGTTTCCTGGTAACCTCCTTTAATCAAAGCTGTTTGCCAAGGATGTTCAGTTTGCATTTGCTGTGGTCCCAACCTGGCTGACATCCAGAGGTGAAGGCAAACAGTACGGATAGTAAGACTGCTCAACCTCTGCAAATATTACACTCCAGATCTTTTATTTGAAAACCCTTGAAAGAGGGCAAGAAGAAGAGGACAATAGAGGCCTGAGTGGGAAAAAACGAGCAACAAGTTGTGGGATCTGAGAGACTGCGACAAGCCACCCTGGTTTCCTTTTGTTAGCCGTCGTCTTTCTTACATTCGTCTTTTTGTGTTTGACGTACTGTTTACTGAGGGATATTAAATGTTAGCAAAGGGAAAACTCATTCATCAGAAGCTCAAGACAGTGAAGAAACAGTAAATAGACTGAAAGAGGGAAGAGAATGTGGGATTTGTGTATATCACTGTGCGTTTTAAATTATTACACATTTTCACTTTACATTTCTTATTTGCAATTTTTTAATTAGCTTATGTCTTGTAAGATAAACACTCAGAGCAACAGTTAAGCATATCGCTAACTGATTAGCATGCTAGCCTCAGTGTGTTCAACGTGAACTCTACACCTCAGGAACGCATTAATATTTAAGCAATTCTACAGACTGTCGTAAATAATTTCTTATGTCACCACTTGCGCTACAACTAGACAAACGTCTAAGTCAAACGCATTTTGTGTGACCGGCCAGTGAACCGTAAGAAGTGGTTCATTGTCCTATTACTGCACAGCTGAAAAGCTTTCAAAGTAAAGCTCTTGAACACACACTAAAATTGGCTCTGCGCTGTAAAATGACCATTTTGTTACCATGTAGAACAATCATTTGGTGCAATTACTTCTTCAAAGCCAGCAACATTTTTTAAAACCACAAGTAACAGACCTTTGCGAGATTTAGAATAGCATTCACTCCTCTGGCATAACCTTCATTGCTAGCGTTACAAAACACTTCAGCTAACATTAAGAAACACATTACATGCATTCAAGGGACAAGTTAGGTCATCTGCACGCATGTTTGTCATTAGTATGTTGCTAAGTTAAGTTAAAATGCAAATAAACATTAAAAAAAGAAAAAAAAATCACATTTGGTCTTTATCTGGCAACAACAGACAGAAAACTTCAACAAAATATTCCCTCAATTTACAAAAATATAACAATAAAATAAATGCTAAAATATTTAATATTTATATTATTATTATTAATTAAATAATAGGCCAGTATACTTGTTAGAGATGTTACTAAACACATTGTAAAAATGTCAAATAAAATCTTTTAATAATTTAAATTAAATGTGAAATCATGTTTTAATAATTTGTCATGTTTGTGCACGAACATACTAAAGCACATGCAAAATACTTGGCTGTAACGTTAGAATATTTCATATAAAGTTAATGTATTTCACATTTACTAACTTCATTATAACAAATGTGTGCTTAGAAATATATATAAATACACAATTATGCATTTCAATTGATTTGACATATTTTAGTTCAGATTAAACGCTTGAAAGACAAGCTTTAAATTTAATTTTTCAAAGATTATAAAAGCATGAGATAATAATGAAATTAATGTATATAAAATGTACTAAAATCCAATATAAGTGGGGCAAAAAAGCACTTCAGGTTATTGCACATAATTTTAAACTACAATACGTTTTCATTTAATTGCTGTTAAAATGCAAAGTGTCTGAAAAACATTACATTCATCTCACACTTAAATACATATTTTTAAAGTTACATTTTTAATTGCTAAGCTAACAGTTTGATACACTAAAGAACACAACATAATAAACGTAGCACTAAAACAAATAAACAAATAAACATATTAAACTATATAACTATATTTATAGTGGATATTCTCCTGTATTATCATTATCATCTTGTATTTTTCTTGGACTGAGCTTGTTGCAATACATTTATGGTATATTCTTATTATATGGTCATATTTATTTAGATTTCTTACAGATAGATTCCTGGAACAGATTCAGGCAGCTCTCTATAGGTTTTGGAGCAAAGCTATTCACACTACAGTATCCTGTCAAATGAAGTTGATTTCGGAGTGTCCCTGCAGAGAAGAGACAGTAATAGCATGAACGCTGACAAATAATTAGTCTCTTGTCTGTCACTGGTTCACAACATACACATTCTTAGCTCGGTTCTCACCCGGTTAGCACAAATTTACATTTTTAATACAGACAGGAACAGAGCTCGTCATAATTAGCAATCACCCCTCTTATTTCCTCTCTTAATTAAATGTGTTAATTAATTGTGCGTGGAGAACACCACCATGGTGCCAATTAGCAAAGCAAGCCTAATGAATCTTTGAGTATTACAAGACTATTACTTGTTTTAATGAACAATGATCTCACTTTGTTTAATAGTTCGCTACAAAATTCAAACAAAGAGCAAGAAAGGAACCGAGATAACCCACATTATCATAAACCAATATTCCTGAGGTTACCAAAACGAGTGTCTCTGAAGGAAAAAGACCTTATGAATTTCATTTATAATAGCAGACATCTTTCCCTAAAGGCGTGTGTGGGTGGTTGGGGGTGTTCGCAGGCAGATTGACTGAACGCACCACATCCATATGGTAACTCGCTAATGAGACAACGTGTGAAATGGCATGAACAAACAACCAAATAACAAGCAAACACAGCTGTCCTTAACTACTTGTTCGCACCCATTATATCTCTTTCCGTACTCCCACACATTCCTACATAGTTTCCTTTTTGACCCATTGCCCCCGACGGTGCAGACTTTACCAACTGTATCGGCAATCAACGATAAAAACTAACCACAGCTCACTAGCCTAAGCTCTTATAGAGATTTGAATACACAAGCAAATTAGCCAGACGCTAATATTTATTGTCATATTTCAAAAACAACATAAAACTGCCTATAAGGTGCATATAAACCGTAATTAGCATGCATTAAGTGTCTGTAAACATTACATTCAGTTCGCTTTTTTTTTCAAATATGCTACAGTGTGTTTGTTTTTCCAAAAACGATGAATCCAATTGCGTTTGTGAGCATGTTAGCAATGCTAACAAGGGGTTTATGTGAATAACCATAGCATATTCAATGAATAGCACACAAAAATACCCAATAACAGGGTTTTTTTTTTTTCAAGACTGCCCCTGACAGGCTAGAGTTTACCAACAATGCTAAATATTCTTCAACTAACCACAGCTAACTAACTTAAGCACGTTTTAAGATGTGATTGTTTAGAAAGTAGAAAGAGATGCATTTGGGGGAACTGGTCAGTTTCACCAGATGCTAATGTTATTGTCATGTTTTTGCTTGAGAATGGGTGGTTTCATCTCAACAAGCATTTCCTGATGTTTCTGATAAGGTAGCAGTCACTTACAGTCTGGACAGAGCAGGATTTTTCAGGAACAGGAGCTCTGGGAGTTGCTGGAGATGGTTTCGGTTGAGACGCCTAGGGAAGCAAAAAGACATACAATTAAACCTAGTTTTTTTATTTACCCATTGTGTTTGCCAACCCTGTAACCAAAATGATCGCTATTGTAAAGTTATAGGAAATCTAACGTTTATCTTTTGTGAAATTTGGTTAACTTCAAAATGACTATGATTCATTTTACACATTCAGCTTTGGGGACTCTGGGTGCCCTGATATAAAGAATGTAGTCAATTTTAACAGAACCTGAGGGTTAAATGCTTTAAATTATATATTAACTCCTATATAAATCCTACTGTATCATTTTTGATATGCAACTGTCTACGTAATATTTATATGCATTTCTATACAGTTATGAATTACAATGCAAGCTATCAGAATTCAATCACCAAATTCTGATGATTGTTCAGAGGCTCAGTTTGAGCCTCTGAACAAAACAAAGGTTTTTCCTCCTCGAATATGACCTCCATATTAGCATATACAGTTTGAGCAATTAAAGCCTGATCCATCAAAATATACTTTCTAACTTTGTGCCAGTTTTTATTAGTTACACAAATTTCAGTCAACCCTGTTACCATTGTAATTGTTACTTAAAGTTTTTAAGATCCTAATAAATATTTTCTGAATTTATGGTAAACGACAAGACAACATTTCGCCCAAACTAACTTAATTAAGATATTTTCAACCCCGTCACCCATTGTTATATACAGAGAAAGAGCTGTTTTTAGATTTTGTCTGAAGGTTCCATTTCACTAATGAAGATTTTTATGACAAGCACTTCATATGTCAGGTTTTTTAGAGTTAAAACCTTTAAAAGAGATTACTGTATAATAGAAAGAACATGTATCTCTAAACTTACAGTCTGTCCAACTCCTTCAGATCATTGAATGCTCCTCTGTCAATAGTGACGATCTGGTTATCCATGAGGTGCCTGTATAGATTGATATAGTAATGCACAATGAAAAAAAAACAGTATTTAACACAAAGTGAAGAATAGAGAACAGCCACACATTTCAACCTCTAACAGCATACAAACTGTAATTAAAAACAATAAAACTGTTTGCCTGTCAATTGTTGTTTACATGCTAAAATGTGCTCTTGTCTGATTCTTCTATAGTTGAGCCATATATACATGTGTATTTAAATGTCTAGATCTCTATAGGTTACAAAATACAACAAAATAAGATTGATGAGAAGAAATAAATGAATAAAGCTCACAAAATTCTGAGGTGCTTCAAGCCAGCAAAGTCATCCTTGCTAATATGTGTGAGGTTGTTTGAGTTCAAGTCCCTTTAAACCCAAGAAAAAAGAGGAATTGGAAATATTAAAATTAAAGAAAGAAAAATTAAATAAAACATATTACTATAACAACTGACAATGGATTAATAAATTAACCGGAAATAAAGCCACTGAAGTGTCTTTACAATGTGCTTACAATTTTGTTCCACCTTCCACAAATAACAGTGTCTTCTATATTTGTCAACTCTGTTACCAGAGTTTTTTTTAAATACTGTAATGTTTAGAAAAGTACCCAACAAATATTTTCTAGATTTAAAAAAAAATATGCTAAACTACAAGCCAACATTATCCTCCAAACTAGCTTATTTTATTTATTTTTTTGACCCTGTTATCCATTCTGATATTATATATTATATTATTTTATTAATTAATATTTAATATGGGTTAGACAGAAAATAAGTATGCTATAGTAAGAGGGAAAAATACATTAACAGGATAAAAAGAGGTTGACAATGTGAGGCTTAAATAAGTCTGTGAACATTAATTTTGCACATTTTAAAATGAAGTTGTGATACAACATAACTGATGAACATCAGCATGGAGATCTAATTAATATCTCAATAGTTTGTCCCTGGCAGCAGTGAGATTATTGTGACACCAGCTTTTTTGGGCACCAGCACACATGCCTAAATAAACTGAGATAAACCTAAGAAATGGAAATGAAATCCATAAAGACCACAATTTGCACATGCAAAGGAGGGTTATGTTCATTGTTAAGAGGTGAACGCTGACAGGCTGCCCCTTTTGTAGTGGAAATATACATTTGCACACACATGTAGACTAGTGTCACCTGGGACATGGGCTGTAATGGCACTATTGTGGAAAAGAGCCCAGGTGTGACCAATCAGGGCAGGAATGAGGTGACTCCTTTAATCCTTTAATTAGTCCAGCATCTGCGGCCAACACTGGGACCATTAACGTGGAAAATTGGACACAAAAGCAGCATGATCTCTTCATCTGCTATACATCCCTACAGTTTCTTTGAGAGCTTGAATAAGAAGCTAATAGCTTGTCACAGATATATACATAACCATCAACGCAGTTGTGTGTCAGTAAAGAGTGTATATAATTTATTCATTTACATTGGTTCATTATAAGGTCTTAGGAATCTTTAGAAAATGTATTAAGACAAAAACAATTAATTTGACAAAAAGCAATTAAGATGTTTTTAAACACATTCTTGGTAGAAGTAACCTTTGGGTTCTTTTATTTTTGACTTTTTTTCTCAGGGAAACAAGGTTGAACAGATTTAATTATTTACAAGTTTTGCTGATCAGGGCTAACTAACACTGGGTCATCCAAGTCAAATATATGTTGGTGCTACATTAAGACAGTTTTAAATATTAAGAACCTTTTAATCAATTTGCATGGTCTGAAGGGCATTTGTTCCAAATATAGAGAAAATCTGAATTTCAGCATGAAGGAAGATCTATTTAAAGTAAGTCTTGGAGGAAAATGTAGGCAAAACATCGCAGTATTAACTAAATCAAGTTGCTAGTCAAAGAAAGACCAAAAACAAACAAAACAAGAAACCAAGATCAACAAGTAATAGATTAATTTAGGCTTCCTTTTCAACCCTGTTACTTAGAGCTTTATTTCCCACACTGGAATATACATAAACACAGGGTAGCTGTGTTAATAGTTTATAATCTATTCAGTGGCCAAAGAAACCCTAGAGACACACAGCTGTTTATATTCAATATGAATTTTATTCATTGTACGCTTTTTTTTTGTGTATAAAACAACATCTAGACTCAAATTAGTGAAGATCTACTAAATGACAAATTTATTAAGCACATATTTAACCCTGTAACTTTCAACCCTGTTACTCACTCTGCCATAAACATAAACAAACACAAGACCACCATAACAGGTGAAGGGTGTGGATGAGCATAAAGGCCCCATTCAGATGGTGGCCCAGCGGTTTTAGCATTTCCAAAGAATATGATTTTGAGGGGAGCCCAAGGTAACAACCTTTCCAAGGGAGCCAGAAACACTAGTAGTGCCCCTGCATAAAAATCTACATACCTTCAGAGTTTGGTCCCAGCAATCAGCAGTCTCATACTTCTGATTTATTTTGGAATAAACATCTGTGTTTATGCTATAATTTAACATTTTATTGAATTGCAATTCTGCACTACTTTTGAAACCAATATCTGGTCTCAAACTAAGATCTACTGGATTAATTTAGGCTACATTTTCACTCTTACTTATTCTGGCCTATGCACCTTCAGTGTTTGGCTACTAATCATTTATGAATCAAACTCACATGAAGATCTAAGTTTACACTGACTTTATTATTGTAGAGACCAAAATTTCTTCCCTAACTAGTTAAGATCTACTACTGTAAATGACAGATTAATTTAGCCAACATTTTCAACCCTGTTACCCATTCTGTTATATACATTAAAAGACTGGATTGGACAATCCTAAATGCCCTGGGCAGTCAGGGGGCCAAGCGATTTTCATCCTTACTTCTGGAACATGATTTCAAGGGGATCCAAAGTCAATAGCCTGTCCAGGAGGCTCATAACTGCATCCCTGCACAAGCACCTGGGCACCTTCAGAGTCTGGCCCTTAACAATCATCCACCCCATACTTCACATTCAACCTCTCTTAAACCTTTTACACAGAACATATAATTAATTAATTTAACTTTCATTTTGTAAAAACCAACACCTGGTCCCAAACAAGCTAAAATCTACTAAGCAACATTTTCAACCCTGTTACCCCACATTCACCTACGTACCTTCAGTGTTTGACCCATACCAATCACTTCTGATTTGGTTTCTTACAAAAAGCTAGGCTTACACTGAACACTTTTACAGAACATTTGAGACGAGATACCCTGCACCAGATATTTAATATGATGATCTAATCAATCAGTTTACATTTAGTTTCAATTCATTTCATTCAAAAGACAAAAACAGCCTGTACACAGATATCCTGTCCGTTCTCAACTCTATTATTGGCCAGTGATATCATGTTGAGACGTTTGAGTGCTGCAACCCTCAGCAGCCTTTTGCCCTCCTTCCCGACCCTCCGCCTCCCCCCAGCCAACTCAAATAACGGTGCCTTCGCAGCTCCATTCTTTACCACTGCAGGGGCAAAGCTCAGGGGACGATGGGGGATATTATTTGGCTAGTGCAGTCTCCTTGATAAATGACTTTCTTTGCTGCGCATCCACTAGGGAATGTCCTCCTCACTATAGAACTGCTTGCTGTTATCAATATTGCTTTCACTGCTGATTGTTCAACAGGGTTGAACACATTGAACCTCATCTAAATGCCTTTTCATTGTTCATTGCGACACTTTCCTGAATTAAATATCATTCCGGTCGAGAAAAGGACCTAGCCTTAAGGTCTGGTCACATTTACAGTCAAAAGTGAAATCCAGCCATTTCAATTAGATTGAAAATGAATTTTGTTTAAGGGTGAACTATATCCCTGCGCAAAGCTGCACTTCTTCTGTGTAAGTTTGGCTTGATACATTGCTACTTTCCGCTGACTGCAACTTTCGTCTTCAGATTTAAAATATAGCCTGAATGGGACTGAGTCCGTCCTTCAATTTAACTTTAGAAGTCATATACTAAAAGTCATATGGGCTACTTTTATGATATTTTCAATTGAACAATTTACCAAAAAATAAAGTTCAAAACCTGTATGGTTGTTTTATAAATTGAAACCAAAGTCTTCAAAAACGACATAAAGGAAGTGTAAAAGTAATCCAGCATGTCCCGTGATTTATCATCCTGACATAAATGCCAGTGGGGTACAATGTTACTCGCGTGTTGCCATATTTAATTTGGGGGCTTTGAATATGTAAGTTGATGAATGTTTTGATCTGATTTGCAAATCAACTGCTTAAGTTTGGTCTATTCGTCCTATAAAGTTATTGCATCACTTCAAAAGACTTGGATTAAACCATAAATTACTCTTCCAATTATTCTTTATTGGACCCCATTGACTTTCCTTGCATCTACGTTAGCATTGGATAGATTCTTTAAACACTTGTGCACAATATAAAAATTTGAGGCACTACTAAATCACACACCGATCCAAGTAAACAAACATATGATACATGTCAGTATGATCTGAAAGCGTGCTCAAGGAGGACGATAACCGGAATTACATCTTCTGAATCAATGGAGATTATGTCCTGCAGTATCAGTTACATTTGACATCTCTTGAGCCTCACAGAGGGTTTGATGGACACGCTATGAGAGCTCTGACATGAGATACTCCAACATCTGAGATACACAAACATGCTCATATACAAAGCCAGTGCATAATTTAAAGGCCGACACTGTAAACAAAACCAGAACACAACAGTTGTGCTGTCCTTTCTCTGAATATAACACTACTGACTGTGCAAACATATCTATCTATCTAACTATCATTTGTAACTGACAATGTTTCTGTAAACTGAACTCTGTCAGTTCTCTGTCAATGTCTGTCAGATCTGAAAGATTGGCCTTTTGCACAAAAAAAGGTTTGTAAGGGATTTTATCATATATCACATAATACTTATTAAACAGCAAAATTCAACCAATACCCATAAGCCGATAATTATTTTCATGTTATTGCCTGTGTTGATGTTATTTCTTGTTATCTATTTATTTTCAGTTTGTATTTCTTTTATCTTTGTTTTTCTATTTAGCTTTCATTTTTTATTTTAGTTTTCAACTTTTCTGTATTTCAACTTATTTTCAGTTAGTTGCCTGTTGTTCTGTAACATTTACTTTATTTCAGCTTTATTGTGTTGAAAAAAATATTGAAAATGACTTTATTGAAAACTATTTCAAACAGTTTTAATTAGAAAAAAAAAAATCTATTTATCTGCATAAATAAATTGCAAAGTAATTATTGTAAATAAATGTTAAAATAATAATAATATATATATATTGAATTGAATTGTTTACATTATATTACATTATATATATATAATATATATTATAAATATATATATAATATAAATATATATTTATATATATAATGTAATATTATGTAAAAATTGTCATGTAAAAAATTCAATATCAAAAAACAAAATTAAATGTATATTATTACATTTTTTATTTTAGTTAACATATATTGAAATATAACCAAAATTAATTATAAATTATCAATAAAAAAACAATATTGCTGCCCATCATACATACTTTTTACGTACATCGTTAAACAAACAAAAAAAATTTAATCAACTAGGCAACTGAGAAAGTTATAGATAATAAAGATATACCTTTCAAAATAAATTATATATGAAACATCATAAGATTCAAGTATCAAGCTAATAAAATACATCATGTTACCGGCAAGAAAGCTGGCGGGTGTCAGCCTATGCCATTCACAGATGCATAATAATGCACATACATTAGTGACGTGTAATGACACATGTGCAGAAGATACTCACAGCCGTTCTGTGTTCTTTGGTATATTTCGTGGCACGCTTTTGAAGGCAAGTCCATGGCAGTCCACAGTGGTGCCCGTGCAGGAGCAGTGAGGAGGACATGCTCCAGACTGACCCGCCAGGAGAAGGACGCTCAACAAACCCCAAATCCACAAACCACACTTAGGAAGCATCAGCTCAGCGTTCAGACAGCCAGTCCTGACCGGCATCTCCAAACCAAAACCTCAAAACATACACTACAGGACAGTTATCGGCTCTTAAAACACCCAAAATGTGAAAAACAAAGAGTAAAAGTAAAGCTAACAGACCGCAGATCCCTCAGGAATCACAGCACTTGTTATTTTCTCCTCTCTAGGCTGTTTTTTGTCTGCTCTTTGTGCAGTGCTTGTCTTTCTACAGTGGTTCCCCTTCTCTCTCTCTCTTTCTTCTTTCTTTCCTCCAGGGTAGAGCTCTGGAAAAAAAAAAGGAAAGACAGACTCGTACAATCTCCCACACGCGTCCTCCCTCATTCACATATAAGAATCATCCATCAAAGGATCTACAAATCACTGCTTCTGACTCCTCCCAGTCAATATTACACCCTCCAACGGTTTCTAACGGTCACACACACACACACACACAGTAATGGGAGTCCTGCAGATGCCCACGGTCCTGCTCTCTCTCTCTTCTCCGGGTAATTACGCGCTCTGGCTGGGGTCTGGAGGAGGACGAGAGAAGAAGAGGAGGTTGTACAAACACAATCATTGAGCATTTATGTGCACACAAGTATGACTTTGCAGAAGTTTAGGGAACATTTTCATATTATCCTTAAATAAACAGAAGAATTTATTATTTACAGAAAAAATCTACTTTTTTAATTTGCGTTTAATATTTACTGTATATTATATTGCCTATATATGTGACCCTGGATCACAAAACCAGTTATCTATAGGCTACCTCTGAAATCTAAATACATAATCTTTCCATTGATATATGATTTATAGGACAATGTTTTGCTGAGATACAGCTATTAGGGTGTAATAAAATCAAAATACGGAGAAAGTTGACCAAATTAAGTTGTCAGCGAAGTTTTGATATATTTACGATAGTAAATGTATAAAATATCTTTATGGAATGTGATCTTTACTTATTATCCTAATGATTTTTGGTATGATTTTTTTTTTCCCAAGCACACTTTATTAATTCCAAACCACATCAATATTAACTACACTTCCTTTTGTATTTAATCATTTATACATGATATATAACCGTCCATGAAGGCTGGTAGTGCAAAAGATATGTATAATTAATAGGCATGTTTTCTTTTACAGATAAAACGAGCCACAAAATATGTTTTTTGACTGAAAAGTCAAAAAGGATTAAATCCCCATGAGAAATATTCAAAACTAATGGGTAACACTTTAGAATAGCGGATGGTTATGAGTCATTTATAAGAGATTAGTTAATGATGAAACGTACATCTACAAAACATTCACAAATTATTGTGTTTAGTTAATTAATTTACAAGTCATTTACAAGTTGTGATATGTTGAAAAGCACAAAAAATATATATTTTTTATTTAATAAAGTGTGCAAACCCTTTGTCTCATTAGAACAGACGCTTGTGTTCTGTGTGGAGTGTGTGGGATCTACTAATAATGTTAACTAGCTTTACCCTCAACTGAAGTTCACATGAGGTGCACAGTGCTAAAATACTCCATGTGTTTACCATCTTTACCCAACATATCATCTGTCCTAATGAGACAAAGGGTTTACACACTTTATTAAATAAAAAAAAAAACATTTTTTGTGCTTTTCAACATATCACAACTTGTAAATGACTTGTAAATTAATTAACTAAATATAATAATCACTTATTAATCATTTGTGAATGTTTTGTAGATGTATATCTCATCATTAACTAATCTCTTATTAATGACTTATAACCATCCGCTATTCTAAAGTGTTACCGAATATTGTAAAGAAAGGTCGATTTAAACACTTAGGAGTGTTAAACAAGGAGTGGAATGAAGCTGAAGTCAGTGCATGAAGAGTCACCCTGGTCAGACGCCTTCAGGAAAAGGGCTACCAAGACAATTCTGAAACAGAAACAACATCAGAAGCATGTTACAGGCTAAGGAGAAAAATAACTGGACTGTTACTCAGTGGTCAATTCAGATAAAAATAAATGTTGCTGTTCGTTTTGAGTCTGGAGGAAGACTGGAGAGGCACACAATCCAAGCTGCATGAAGTCCAGTGTGAAGTTTCTGAAGTCATGAAGCTGTGATGACTGCTGGTGTTTGTCCATTGATTTTTTTTATCAAGTATAAAGTCAATACAGCCGTCTATGCTGTATTTTAGAGCACTTTTTGTCTCAATCTGCTGACAAGCTTTATGGAGATGCTGATTTCCTTTTCCAGCAGGACTTTAGCACCTGCCCACAGGGAAAAAATCAGAAAAATCACAAAAGTGTTTTGCTGACTATAATATTACTGTGCTTTATTGGCCAGCCAACATGCCTGACCTGAATTACATATGGAATCTATAAGATATTTTTAAGAGAAAGATGAGAAACAGCCAATCCTACATTTCAGATGAGCTGAAGGCTCAATATTGACTCAGCACAGTCACAGATCTCTAATCACTGATCTCTTCCATGCCAGTCCTCACTGATGCTGGAGTATGTGCTAAAAGGCCCCCGACCAAGTATTTAGTGCATAAATGAACTTTTAAAGAGCTTGAACAATTCTGCTTTTTTATTGATCTTAGGCAGGATTTATATATTTTTAGTGACATGAGCTGAAAGTTCTAATCATGAAAAAAATCTTTTTAAATGATTTACTGAATCAAAAATATATATGAAAGTTTGAAATGAAATGAAGTTTCTTGCGATATTCAATTTTCTTTTAGATGTACCTGTATTGAATATTTTATTCCATTTCTAAATTTTCATATCACATTTTTACTCAATTGGCAAATTCATACTCAAATAAATTCAAACTGAAGAATTTTTTATTATTGTTAAAAAATCACATTGATGTTCATGTTTAATTTTTAGTTATTTATTTTTTAAACTTTTTTTAACAACTTAACAATGTTAGGTTTTGTAAAAACTTAAAATTAAATTAAACATGCAGCAAGAAAAAGAACAATTGTTAAATAAATGTACAGAAATGTGTTTAATAATGCAAAGTACTTTTGCATTTTTATGCATTCTGAAAAAATATTAACATTTACACTTTTCACGAAAGATTGTCTGCTTAACTGTGCAAATACAGTATCCTTTAAAAATATATATAAATAAAACTGTACAATAATGACACACACATAGTACTTAATGACAAAATCATAGAACACTTGTTTATAACTGTGAATTATGGTTAGGTCAACATATGCTTTAGTTTTGTATGCAAACCCTGAAATTAGTTTTGAGTGAAAAGCTAGTATGTTGCTGTCAAAAGCTACCGAATGAAAGCAATAAAAAGATGTACATGATTTTCATTTAATCCATAGGGTGGATGTCCTATAAGGAGGGTGATGTGACTTGGGTCCAAGCTGTAGGAAGGCGTACATGTGCTGAACTGTCATATTGTGAAGTCTCATGAACCTCAGGCACAGCAGTGGAGTCATATAAAGAAGAGCCAGAAGAGGGCGCTGTGGCCAGGCTGCTGTAGTGACCTGCAGAGCCGCGGAGGAACTGAGAGCCCAGACTGTTACCTATGCTTCCAGTCTGAGAAACAGGGGTCAAAGGAGAGTTTCCTACGGACCAGAGGCTGGTGTACTGACTGCAAATAGGAAAAAAGAATAATAATAATGAGCTTTCAGTTCTACACAACATCACATTTATATGAATTTAACAAATAATATTAATGTAGAAAACAGGAATATTGAAAAGTGTGCTTTGTTATCCACAGACACAACATTCTAAAGCCTCTAAGTTATCAACAAGTGCAAAACTTTGCTGAAAAACTTAAAATTACAATTATTTTGTTAATTAGATGAGCACTTACTGGACTGAAGGGAAGTATTATT